>PVJC01002510.1:0-37328 GCA_004026665.1 Murina feae | reverse complement strand
AAAATGGACTCCTCCGAAGCGGGCGGGAAAGCTGTCCTGGGGCGGAAAGAGAGAAACACACTCAGTGAGCACATGTTCCAGGTTAGCCTGGGCCAGCGGGGCCACAATCCGGAGGACAACCTGGTCTTCTCTTGGAAGCTCCCGCTAATGGTGGGAAAGACAGAAAACACACCCTTCTTGCCCCGATTCCCCAACCCCTTTGACTCCACAACTTAAATATCGTGCGTGGGTTCCCAAGTCATAATTATGTGTCCACCCACATAGCAGGAGCATGTGCAGCTGGTTAGGAGAGGATCAGAATTCTTTGTGGCCTTAAGGAACCAGAGTTTCAGTTCCCAAGAACCCTAAGCACAGATCTCCCTCCTTAACCCACATTCTCTGCTCACCTACTCCACCCCCATCACCACAACAATGGCTGTACTTTGCGGGTGAGTGAGGCTCTGTAGAAAGAGGTTGGAAAAGAATTTCAAAGGATCTCTAAATCTATGGACACCAAGGGTACCAGCACCTTTTTCACAGATTACAGAATCAGGTCCCAGAAAAAAGATACTTGTTGATGGGCGGGCTAATGGATTCTCCTAGTGGAGCTCCTCTTTCGATGCAGATCAACGCATTTTGTAAGTATCCGGAAATACTAAGAGTGTTTTTAAAATGGTTCCAGTTTTGGAATCCAGATCAGGGCACAAGCATGTGTTTTAGAAGCCAAGAAGCTGCTGTCAGTGCTAATTAGATTCACAGAATAAGAGCCTTGATCACAAAGTCTGAGCTAGTCCCACAGCACCTGAGGTCCCACTGAAGGGCTTCCCGGATTGGTTGGTGTTCGTCTTGGTTAATGGAATTTAAAAAGAAGGAACATCTAATGCAATTTGAATTGCCAAGTATGCTGGCAATCAATTTCAGTGCCACAAATGTCTTCGCAAAGTTTAGCAAGATGGGATGGAAGCAGAAGGGGCCTGGCTGTCGGAGCTAAGAGTTCAGGTAGCTAGCTGCTTGCTGCAGGTGTCTGAAATGCCTTGCCTGGGTCATTTTTAGTAACATGGAAAGAGGGTTATTAACTTTTTTTTTTTTTTTTTTTGTAGAGCCTCTGAGTCTATAGGCTCTCTCGGCATCTTTTGTACTAAGACCTAGTTTCCAATAAATATATGCAACTGTGCTTAAGGTTGACATTTGAAAAACTTGGAAGTATTTTTGCCTCTATGCAGACATTTTACATAGAACAAAGAAATGAGATATTTTGAAGGTTACACTAGACAATTTCAATTAAAGGAATTTCATTTTGCGAGTAATTTTTTTTTGTTCTGATTCTTTTATTTTAAAAAACTTAATGAAGCCACCAAGTAAGGGTAGAGAGATCATTTATACTAATTTGGACATCTAATCTAATAAAAGAGTTATATGCAAATTAACCCTCACTCTGTTACACCCACAAGCCACGCCCACAAGTCATGTCCACCAACCAATCAGGAGCAAATATGCAAATTAACTCAACTAAGATGGTGGCAGCCATGGAGTTGGAGTTGCCCCCAGCAATGGAGGAAGCCAGGTCCCTGCAGGCCCTGAACTCTACTCAAGTCTACAAAGTTTCAATTATAGAAGATAAACAAAACCCCAGATATCTGTGGGGCTGGGACCTTGGGTTGCCAGGGGCAACTCAGGCTTCAAGCAGGGGACCAAGGCAACAAAGTTTCAATTATAGAAGTTAAATAAATCCTAGATACCTACTTTCAGTCAGGCACCCCAGTAGGGACCCAAACCCTGAAGGTACTGTGGGCTGCCTGAAAACGGCCCTCAGCCCCTCACCCAGGCTGGCCAGTCATGCCAGCAGGTGGACATCCCCTGAGGGGTCCCAGACTGTGAGAGGGCACAAGCCGGGCTGAGGGACCACCGCCCCCCCCCCCGCCCCAGTTCACAAATTTTTGTGCACTGAGCCTCTAGTTTGTCATAATCTCTCATTAGTCCAAATCTGAATTGAGAAATAGGAAAGTTCTTAATAAGGTAGTCTTTTCCCTTTTAGGAACAGTTTGGGATCTAAAAATTCTTTGCTTCAAAAAAAAAAAAAAAAGGCCACTCCCCCAAGTTTTTCAGTGACAGTATGTGCTAAGAACTAATCTTACTCTTTTTGGTCCTATGCAACTTGGTATTCTGAAATATAATCCATTATCCCACACACTATACATGGGTTCTGAGGGGCTGTAGAATGAGAGGAAAGGTTTTAGCTATAAAACCAGGGCTTTACTGTGTTTTTCTTTTAATAGGATCAATAAGAAGAATTTTATTTCTGCTGAGAGTCTGTTATATTACATATTTCTAGGTTAGTAAAATGGAAGTAAACTCTACAAGTAACACTCTAGAGGCAAAATCTCAAAGAAAATATTAATCTTTTAAAAATTCTAGCTTTAGTCTATGGAACCTCCATCACCAAAGCCATCAGAACTGTCTTCTATTTGTGTCAGAGGAGGTTACTGGTAAAAGACAAAACACAGGCCCTAACCAGTTTGGCTCAGTGGATAGAGCATCAGCCTGTGGACTGAAAAGTCCCAGGTTCGATTCTGGTCAAGGGCATGTACCTGGGTTGCGGGCACATCCCCTGTGGGGGGTGTGCAAGAGGCAGCTGATCAATGTTTCTCTCTCATCGATGTTTATTGCTCTCTATCCCTCTCCCTTACTCTCTGTAAAAAGTCAATAAAATATATTTTTTAAAAGGCAAAACACAGGCCTGAGACCCTGTCAGTTCTCTCCAGGGGGCTCTGGCTTTGAGTCTGCCAGCTTGAAGGCCCAGTGCGTTTTTACTGATCTCCTTCAGCCAGCGACCATATGCAGATAAATTCACATAAAAGTGTATGCCTCAGACTTCTGGGTTTAGGCCAGAGGAGAAATGGGATGACTTTTCTTCAAGTCCCATCTATAAAATGCAAATGAAGGGGCTCATGTGTAATAAAGAAAATGTGCAAATATTCTGGGTATTCTCAAAGGAGCCTGACCATATAATTAATAACTAGGGGCCCGGTGCACAAAAATTTGTGCACGGGGGGGGGGGGGGGGGGGGGAGGAAGGCGGCGTGTCCCTCAGCCCGGGCTGTACTCTCTCGCAGTCTAGGACCCCTTGGGAGATGTCCACCTGCTGGTGTGCCTGGCCAGCCTGGGTGTGGGGATGATGGCTGTTTGCAGGCTTGCCAAGCCCCCCAGTGGGGACCCTCTGTGGCCAGCCTGGGTGAGGGGCTAAGGGCCGTTTTCAGGCTGCCCACAATCCCTTCAGGGTTTGGGTCCCTACAGGGGTGCCTGGCCAACCTGGGTGAGGGGCTGAGGGCCATTTTCAGGCTGCCCACAGCTCCCATTGACCCAACATCCCAGCAAGGCTGGCTGGAATCAGGTTTCTGTGGTTTATTTATTTTCTATAATTGAAACTTTGTTGCCTTGAGCAGAGGCCCAGCCAGCTTAGGCAGGCAGTTTCCTCCATCACTGGTGCAATGGAAGCCTCCTGTTTGCTCTAGCTCCGTGGCTGCCAGCCGCCATCTTGGCTGAGTTAATTTGCATATAGCAGGTCTGATTGGCTAGTGGGCATGGCCTGGCTGGTGGGTGTGGCTTAGGTGTAACAGAGTGAGGGTCAGTTTGCATATTATTCTTTTATTAGATTAGATGATGTGTGTGTGTGTGTGTGTGTGTGTGTGTGTGATGCAAAGAGAAAGGTGAAGGAGGGAAAATTTGCAGATACAACCCTCTTCTGGGCAATGTTCATCAGTGCTGGTCAGGTAGCCTGGTCATGTTAGCAAACTGCAAGTGAAGGGGACGTTGTCTGCCACACAAATGTCCCTCAGGCCCCCAAGAGGGCCCACCACCCTCGGGGAGGTGCAGTGCTTAGGAACTGGAGCAGATCTAGCTCAAGCCTTAGAAGGGGACATATGTAATACTTTCAACAATAAAGGTTTTTTTAAAAGATGGTAAGCTTTGATTCAATGACAATAGAACACTTTGATGGTTTTTCTTCTTAGCAACTGTGTGTCTTACCATGCTTAATTAAAACAAACCCCAGGTGACCCATCCTATAAACAGGTTAAAGAGGGAAAGCACATGATCATCAATTGTTGCAGAAAAGGCATTTGATAAAAATTCAACACCCATTCCTGGTAAAAACAAACAAACAGGAAAAATAGGTCTCTATTTGCAGATAACATGATTACCAACATAGAAAACCCCAAAGAATCTATTTAAAATAAACAAACAAAAACCTTCCTATAGCTAAACAGTTCATCCACATTGCAGGATAAAAGATAAACATACAGAGAATCAATCATATTACTATATATTAATAATAAATATAAAGACATCAAATTTTAAATATATCACCATTTAAAATTGCTCAAAAACTTAAATATTTAAGCATAAATCTAACAAGACATGTGCAGGATTTGTATGCTGAAAACTATACAATGCTGAGTAAGGAAATCAAAGAAGATTTCAAGATCTTTGCGCTCCTTGGTTCGCGCCGCTGCCGGAGCTGGGAAGGCGCAGTCGGGAAGCCTCACCAGGTTCGCTGACCCGGCTCCAGTCGATTCCCGCCCGGAACCCTCAGCCCCAGAGACTCCGGCCATGGAGCGACAGGGCGGCCATAAAACGTCCCGGAGAGACAGCTCGGGGGCGCCAAAGATGGGGACAGGCCCAAGATCCTGATGGACAGCCCCGAGGATGCCGACCTCTGCCACTCGGAGGAAATCAAGGCTCCAGAGAAGGAGGAGTTCCTGGCCTGGCAGCACGATCTGGAAGTGAATGATAAAGCTCCTGCCCAGGCTCGGCCCACTGTCTTCCGCTGGACAGAGGGCGGCAAGGAAGTGTACTTGTCTGGGTCCTTCAACAACTGGAGTAAACTTGCGCTCACGTGAAGCCATAACAGCTTTGTAGCCATCCTGGACCTGCCGGAAGGGGAGCATCGGTACAAGTTCTATGTGGATGGTCAGTGGACACACGACCCTTCTGAGCCGGTAGTAACCAGCCAGCTTGGCCCAGTTAGCAACATCATTCACGTGAAGAAAACTGACTTTGAAATGTGTGATGCTTTAATGGTGGATTCCCAAAAGTGCTCCGATGTGTCTGAGCTGTCCAGTTCCCCGCCAGGACCCTACGTCTCAAAACCAGAGGAGCGGTTTAAAGCACCACCCATCCTCCCCCCGCATCTGCTCCAGGTCATCCTGAACAAGGACACAGGCATCTCTTGTGACCCCGCTTTGCTTCCTGAGCCCAACCACGTCATGTTGAACCATCTCTATGCACTGTCTATCAAGGACGGAGTGATGGTGCTCAGCGCGACCCACCAGTACAAGAAGAAGTATGTCACCACCTTGTTATACAAGCCGATATGAGGAGCTGCGGGCGGCGGTGGGCCCAGACCATGGGCACCACCAGGCTGCATACACGCATGCTTCCCACTGGAGGGAAGGGACTGTAACTCCCCATTTCACGCTCTAAGACATTTCATACCTGCCCTGGTCCTGCCTGAAGGTCGGTTCCGGCACAGTAGCTCCTGGCACCTCTGTCTGTCATGGCCCTCCCCACACCCAGTGGCCAAGAGCAGAGTCAAGGACAGAAGGCCACAGCCCCACCACAGGGCGCAAGGACGGGTGCACTTCTAAAGACACATCCACCAAACGTGGCGTAGAGGTTTCCTTAAGCCAAAAACAAACACTAGCTACTTTGGTAGCAAATATCTGGGAAACAGGAATAAGGCCACACGAAATTCCTAATTATCTGTGTGTTTTTAAGGCCTGGCTCTGGCACTAACACCAAGTACAGTGTTGGTGTTGCCCAGCCTCTGCAATCAAAGCAATATTATCTCCCGTTCTCTGCTCAAGGGAGGTGTCATTCCTATAGCAATTAGCACCTGAGTTCAGGTGACGTTTCACCGTTGTTACACTTACGTGCACTAAGTTTTGTTGTGTGTGTTTTTTTAACCAGAAGTGGCTGATACACAGCCTTAGGGCAATTTTCTAATCACCCAGCTAGAATGTAGATCATGTGAACAAATTGCTCAGCAATAATCTGTTCTCAGAACAGACTTCGAAAACTGCTGCCGGATTTCTCCATTAAGCTGGATGATCCTCAGGACTGGCCACTGTTAGCAGCCTGGTCGTCCAACTTTTTATTCTCATCGTAATGAGGTGACAGTGTTACCGTGAAAACCTTGGGGGGCGCCTATGCCTCCTGCTCAGGACCTCTGTCCCGACCAGAAGGCTGTCACCGTTCTTACTTAGAACTCCACAGCAGCCTTCTAAATTTGTGTTGGGATGACATCCTTTGGACCAAAATGAACCTCTTATGCTGGGCTTGGCTTCCAGGGTGATGCCCCAAATGTTCCCATTAGTGCAGGCTCCTGTCCCCGTCAGCGGAAGCTGTCATGCTCTGTGTTCATGCTGGGAGATGGAGGCACGAACTCCCTGGCTTCCAGTACCTGTTCCATAAACCCCGAGTCCGGGTTAAAATAACCTATTTTGTTACTGTTTCAAAACACTGAGTTATTGTCACCTCGATGTACAGGTTTCAATAAAACGTTCATTCAGTAAAAAAAAAAAAGAAGAAGATTTCAATAAACGGAGAGGCATATTATATTGTAACTCAGAAGACAACATACTAAATATGCCAATTCCCCTCAAATTGATAGACAGGTTTAATGCAGTACCTAGCAAAAGCTAATTAAGATTTTTTTTTTGTAGACATCAATAGGATTCTTTTAAAACATAGATCCTAGAATAGTTAATACATTTTGAAAAGAAGAATAAAGTGGAAGGAATCAGTACATCCAATTTTAAGACTCTTTATACAGCTATAGCAATCAAGACTATGTGGCATTGGAGGAGGGAAAGATGCATAGGTCAGTGAAGCAGGACAGAGAATTCAGAAATAGATCCCCACAAATATACCCAACCGGTTTTTTTTAATAAGGTGAAAAGCATTTTGATGGAGGGGAAAAGCTTTTCAACAAATAGTGGTGGGACAATCGCTCTTCCGCAAGTCGAAAGATGAACCTGACAACCACACACCTCATGCGAGGTTAACTCCAAACGGATCATGAACTTAAATGTAAAACATGAACCTATAAATGTCTTAGAAAAAAAATATAGGAGACCACCTTTAGGAAGTCAGACTAAGCAAAGAGACTTTAGATGTCTCCAAAAGCATAATCTAGAAAATAAGAAAGTAATAAATTAGATGTTGTTAAAATTAAAAACTCTTACTCTATGAAAGAGTGGAAAAGAGAAACTATGACCTGGGTGCAAATATAGCAGATTTTTTCACAATAACCCAAATTGGAATTAACCTACATATCTTCCATGAGTGAGTGGGTAACCAATTGGTAGTTATACCATGGAATACCACTCACCACTTAAAAGGAACATTTGCTGATATACACAATAATCTGAATGAATCTCTGGAGAATTTGGCTAAGTGGAAAAATCCAACCCTAAAAGTCTATATATCTGATTCCATTTACCATATGACATTCTTGAAATGACAAAATGATAGAAACTACATATTAGTGTTTGCTTGGGATTAAGGAGTGGGTGTGGCTACAAAAGGGTAACACGGGTGATCTTTGTGGTGATTAAAATGCTCTGTATCAATATCAGTATACTGGTTGTGATACTGTTCTCTAGGTTTGCAAGGTGTTACCAGTGGAGGCAACCAACTAGTGCAGGACCTTGCTGCATTATCTCTTAAACTGCATGTGAATCTACCATTTTCTTAAAATAAAAAATTAAAAGTATGATTATTGTGACTATTTCAAAACTCTCCATTAATGGGAGAAGCCATTTTTAAAAGTAGAGTAGAAGCATTTTTTAAAACATGTTTTATTGATTCTTTACAGAGAAAAAAGGAGAGGGATAGAGAGTTGGAAACATTGATGAGAGAGAAACATCGATCAGCTGCCTCCTGCACACCCCCTACTGGGGATATGCCAGCAACCAAGGTACATGCCCTTGACCAGAATCGAACCTGGGACCCCTAAGTCTGCAGGCTGAAGCTCTATCCACTGAGCCAGTTAGGGCTAGAAGCATTTCTAAGGATGATCTTTTCTGTCTTACATAGAATGTTAAAGAAAAAAATGCCAAGGTAAATTATAGGCGCAAGATACATGGCAGGGCATCCTAAGTGGCTCTTCTTTATTTTCTTCAGGAGTCCCGGGCACCACTAAGGGGCTCTTGCAATCTATTAGAAATTTGTTTCATTATTTAATGGGCACTTTGTTCACACTTCATTTTTGCATGGCACTATTTAAGTATCTCTCAGTTGCCTTTTCTTGTGTTTGATCAGGATTTAGGAGCAGTATGATAGAGGCAAAATGATTTCCTATCTTTCTTTTACAATCAGAGACAGATGTTTCTAGGGGCAGTTGGGGAGTTTCCTGCTGGATAATGTGGTCTTTTCTGAGACGTGTAATGCCTGCAGGCTAACCCTTCACACCACAGTTCAAAACACACCTGACCTCAACATTGTATTGCCCTGTGAATCTCGGGGGAGCGTGGCTGCCCTGACTTACTTTCCTCCTTCTCACCTCTTCTGCTCTTCCCTGGAAACTAGAACAGGACAATTCAGACGCACAAATACTGCGAACTCTCCCCACTGATTAAGATGCCTTTGAAAGCCAAATGCAGAGATGAAAACAGAGAGAACAAGCACCTGAGCTATTTACAGACCTGCCTCCCTCCTGTTAGTAGCTGCATATCTCTCAGGGCCTTTCATTCATGTAACTGTGTGCTTGGAGGTCTGTAGGCGACGTAAAGACCCAAGCATGAAGTTTGGTTTTATCTCTTCAGTTCATGCATGTCTTACTAATGACTCCCATTTCCTACATCAAAGCAGACAGACACAAGCATTTTCAGCAGCATAAATGGGTGCCACTGATGCAAGAGAACCTTCTAAAAATGCTATATTTCATGGGGATGGGTTTCTATCGTCGCATGTGGTAGTCATTAGTGTGAAAGCCAGACATCTACTTATTTGCAACGAAGAGGAGAGCTCACGCAATCCAGTTCCACTCCAAATGCTTCACATGTATCGGCAGGAAGCATGAGAGAGAGGCAGAATGTGCTTATTAGGAAGGCAGTTGGGCAAAGGCTCCAACTGAGTATGAGGTTATTGATTTTCTTCAGATAAAGGCTCCTGAAAGGTACTGTTGACTTCCGCAAAGCTGTACCAACCCAGTGTTCTTTTGAGATGAGGAAGGACTTGAGTTTTTATGCAGGATCAGATCAGGGTGTGTTAGAAGACAACATTTTATCTGCAGATCCTAGAACAATTACAGACTTTGGCAATTCTAACCACAGTAAGTGAAACTGGGCAGCCCAAGCTCAGAACCTTTTGTGGTCGCAGCCCAAACAATGCTCCTTGATCTCTTCTATGTTCAGTTCTGTTCAGCAGATCAATAAGCAGCTATTGAGTTCCCTTTCTGAGGGAAAAGCAGGGATACGGGGACACATGAGGTGTGTTCCTTGCCTTCGATCGATGTATTGTCCAGTGGCAGCAAGGGAAGTGACTACGCTTTGTTTGAGAAAAGGATGCAGATTTCAGAGTTCAGGTTCTGTGGTTCATGGTAGCTCCTCAGAGCAGAGTTCATAAATATATGTTTGAGAGTTTTCAAGAGTTTATTTGCCACTAGGAGCGCCTACATTTTGCTTAGCCTCACCGCACTATTTTCTAGCGACAAGCTTACAGGTGATTTCTATCTTTTTTTTTTTTTCTTTTTTTTTTTGAGAGAGAGAGAGAGAGAGGAAGGGGTAGGGGGAGAATCATGGATCCATTGCCTTCCACACATGCCTCAACTGGGGATGAAACCTGACCTGGTATGAGCCCTGACGGGGAACTGAACCTGCCTTTTGGTGTATGAGATGATGATCTAACAAACTGAACTACACCAGCCAGGGCAGTGGTCTCTATTTTAAAAAATAAAAACATAAGAAGAAGGGAATGAAAGAAGGAGGGAAATAAATAAAAAAATCATCTCATGTTGTATCTCTGTCACATTTCTGACAATGCAACAGAAAATGTGACTATAAGTTTAAAGAATATATTGATTACACTAGTGTCTGCCTCACACCTGGTAAGAAAGCCTTTAGTAACAGGAAAACCAAGATAATCTCACTTGCTTTTTTTACTTCCTATGGCAGAGCTCCAAACAGCCGAACTCCAGTCTTGCTCGGCTCTGGCAATCTTATTGCTGCCAGGCGAGAGGAGCCAGGAAGTGGCCATGTTCAGGAGGTGACCACTGCTGGGAGGACAGAGGGGTGGATGGCAAAGCCACAGCCTGCCCACTCTGAGTTGCTGAGCTGAGCTCCAGCATGAGAACTTTATCTGCCTTAAAACCAATCCCAGCTTCCTAACCACAGTGACCTGAAAAAAATGGTTCCTAATTGACTATTAAATAGCAAATGCATTGTAGTGAGTATATAATACTTCATTTTCAACTTTCCCACAGGGCCCGTAAGTGGTAAATAGGTGATTGTTGTTCATTAATTACAAGCCTATTTGTGGGGAAACCCAGAGTGCCTGAATCACTGATTTGCACAGAAAATCAATGCCGGAAGATGCAACATGCTTCACATGATTCAACCTGCCTCTTAGTGCTGAAATTCACAAAATCATCGTGTCGCCTAGAGGAAGAAGCATGATGCAGGAATGCAGAAGTCAAAAATTTAACGAAGGTTAAGCTTTTAACCACACACATATCTTTGGTCTGTAATTAAATATGTAATAAGCAAGTGTAATAAATAATATGTATGTACATATACACTGAGTGGCCAGATTATTATGACCACCTGACATTTGTAGGCAAATTAGCGTACACTGCATCGTATGGGATATGGAAGCCGAAGGTCTGTTCGAACACCTTTGCTGTCTGCAGTTACCAAGATAAAACGTCTCCAATTCACACAGGAACACAAGGATTGGACAGTTGAGCATTGGAAAAAAGTCATGTGGTCTGATGAATCATGTTTCCAGTTGCATCATGCAGATGGCAGAGGGAGAATTTGGCAGAAACAGCATGAAAGCATGTACCCCACATGCATGAGTACAACCCTTCAAGCTGGTGGGGGCAGTGTGATGGTTTGGGGCATGTTTTCTTGGCATGATTTGGGCCCTTTAATTCATATGGAACAACGTCTGAATAGCACAACATACCTAAGTATCATTGCTGATCAAGTTCATCTTATCATGTTGATGGCATATCTCAATGGAGATGGCTTCTTCCAACGAAACAATGTGCCATGCCACAGTGCTCGTATTGTGCAGGAGTGCTTTCAAGAACATGAGGGAGACTTTACCTTGCTTAGGTGGCCCCCACAATCACCAGATCTCAATCCAATTGAGCATTTGTGGGACGAAGCTAAAAGAGCCATCAGGCAGCTGGTTCCACAAGCATCAAATCTACAGAAATGGACAGTGCTATTCATCAGGCATGGTGTCAGATTCCTTGCATCACCTTTCAACATCTCGAGGAGTCAACGCCAAGAAAAATTGTCACAGTATTGAAGGCAAAAGGTGGCCCAACAAAGTACTGATGGGGTGGTCATAATAATCTGGCCACTCAGTGTATATATTTAAATTGCAATCAGTAAAGGTAATTTAATACGTAAGAATTGGGCACTTACTATCTACCAGAAACTTTTATATGAGTAGTCTTATTTAGCATGACAGCAATAGTATATAGGTAATATATATATTATCCCAATTTTACAGATAAGAACACATAGCCTTATTTAAAATAGTTAGAACCTTGGTCAAGTTCACACATCAAGTAAGAGACTGAATAAATTTGAACCCAGACCTAACAGTTCTGATAGTCACACTCTTATCTCCTCAACTGTATTACTCTATTAAAGATAGTTAAACTCTGCATCAGCAAAATGCAGACCCTTGACCATCTTCATGAGAGTTTTCAGGATGGATATGCTTACTAATTCAGATTGAACAATAAACATTTCATGCTTGAAATCTCAAATTCAAGTTAAAATGTCCTAATCTTGTTGTAGCTGCACATGCTTTATGTAAATTTCATAACAGGACCATCATCATGGATTGAAAGTGTTGTAATTGAAAGAGAGTTAAAGTTGTTATTAGAATAGAATAAACAAGTATTTTAATATGCACTCTGAAGTTTTATTGTTGTTTTTTCTTAATCTGCCTTACTGATTTTTTACAGAGAGGAAGGGAGAGGGATAGAGAGTTAGAAACATCGATGAGAGAGAAACATCGATCAGCTGCCTCTTGCACACTCCCTACTGGGGATGTGCCCGCAACCAAGGTACATGCCCTTGACCGGAATTGAACCTGGGATCCCTTGAGTCCACAAGCTGATGCTCTAGCCACTGAGCCAAACTGGTTAGGGCAGCACTCTGAAGTTTTAAAGATGAACCTGAATATCTAATCTAATAAAAGAGTAATATGCAAATTAACCCTCACTTTGTTATACCCACAAGCCATACCCACCAGCCAATCAGGAGCAAATATACAAATTAACTCAACTAAGATGGTGGCAGTCATGGAGCTGGAATTGCCCCCAGCAATGGAGGAAGCCAGGGCCCTGCAGGCCCTGAGCTCTACTCAAGGCTACAAAGTTTCAATTATAGAAGATAAACAAACCCCAGATATCTGCTGGGCTGGGACCTTGGGTTGCTAGGGGCAACCCAGGCTTTGAATGGGGGACTGAGGCAACAAAGTTTCAATTATAGAAGTTAAATAAATCCCAGATACCTGCTTTCAGCCAGGTACCCCAGTAGGGACCCGAACCCTGAAGGGGCTGTGGGCAGGGTCCTCTGCCCCTCACCCAGGCTGGCCAGGCATGCCAACAGGTGGACATCCCCTGAGGGGTCCCAGACTGTGAGAGGTCACAGGTTGGACTGAGGGACTTCCCCCCCACCCCAAGTGCACAAATTTTTGTGCACTGGGCCTCTAGTCTCCATATAAATTCCAGCCTTATTGGGGAATATTTTATAGCATGGATGTATTCATTTGAACTTGGTTTTATTCTGCAGAGATTTGAGACAGCTGGAAATATCCTTGTACTTAGCACATTTCATTTTCCAATCACTACATATAAACCTCTTCTTTACATCAAAACTACCAACAATCTACCTCCAAAATAAACAGCAGGGAGGATTCTAGCAGGACAGGCTTAGACAAAGTCATAACATTCATTTGTGGTACTGCTCCTTCATCCTTGGGATGGAGTTGGTGAAACTCCCAATACCCTAGTATTCTCCTCTCCCCAGGATCATGGCCAAACTGTGTTTCTAGTCCCCTTGTTTTAAGGAGAGACATATGACTAAGCTCTGGAGAATGAGCTGTAGGTGGAAGGTCCACCAGCCAAACTTATGTGAATCCTCCATCTCTTTTTACCTTCAGCACATGGCTGGAAATGAAAGACTTTGAGACCCCAGATGATGGGGGAGCCCCAAAACAGGACTCCCAAACTCTGAGCCGCTTGTTGGAGGAGGGCTCCATGCCCAGTAGAGCTGTCTAACTGGGGACAGCAGTAGAGGAATCTATGAGCATGAGAAATAAACACTCACTCTGTTAGTAAAACCAAACACAGCATAGCTTATCCTGTTCTGATGAGCTCAGGCACTCACAAGGAATGGAAGGGGACATCTGGGCTGTGGAAATGACTTGGGGTTATCAGCTTGCAGGGGATCATTAAATCCATGCACTTTGTGAGTTCACCCAGCAAGTGAGTGACGATTGAGCAGAGGCGAGATCCCAAGACGGAGCCCTCAGGGCTGCCATATGTAAAGGGAAGCAACATGAGAAGAGCATAGGACAGGTGGCTGACGGGTGGCCAGTCAGGTATTCTTGCAAATCTCGGGACTTTCATAATTGGCAGAGCATTCGATGATGTCAAAGGATCCTGAGCAGCTGGATAAGAGGAAGGCTGAGAAATGTCCCTTGAATGTGGGGCAATGTGAAGGTGCCTGACTTTAAGGAGGTTGCCTTCTAGTTGGAAGAGATAATAACCAGAGTAAAAACTGCAGCAACAACAAACAGCTAGGTAAGGATGCTACATTAGAAATAAATTAGGAAGAAGGCTAAGGAATGTTGAGGATGGGGCTTGAATTTTAAAAACTTGGTCAGGGCCCCAGCTGGTTTGGCTCAGTGGGTAGAGCGTCGGCCTACAGACTGAAGGGCGCCAAGTTTGAGTCCATTCAAGGGCACATGCCCTAGCTGTGGCTTGATCCCCAGTAGGGGGTGTGCAGGAGGCAGCCAATCAATGATTCTCTCTTTCTCCCTCTTCCTCTCTGAAATCAATAAAAATATATTTAAAAAAATAAAAAGTAAGAACTTAGGCAGGGAAGGCCTCACTGAGAAAGTGACCTCTGAGTAAAGGCTGGAGGTGATGTGGGAAGCCAGCCACACGGTTGCTGGGGCTGGCATTTCAGGCAAACAGCTGCAAGCATCCAGCAGCCGGGGCATCCCCGCTACGTCGGAAGGAAGGGATGGACTCAACTATCATTTCCCAAAGTGAGTACAGCAGAATATTCATTCTGAAGGCTCTCCCCAAGCCAAGTCCCTTTGGAGCTAAAGTGACACATTTATCTATTTAGTGATAGTCTTTGGGAAAGCCCAGTAGCAAAGAACCCATTGAACTCTGTTTGATCTGTGGTTTCCCACATGATTTAAACCACAGGACATCTTTGGAAGATTATCTATGAGCCAAAACCAATATTCGAAAAAAATCCACAAGAGGAAATTTTGGACTTACTTGCCTGTCTGTGTAGGTCAGAAAACAATGTATTTCAGGGAACTGCTCTATCTGACTTGAGTTTGCAATGTGACAGTTTAAATATTTTCCGATACTATTTAAAATAAAACTATTATGAAAGTCACGGTTATAGGGGGCCCGCATGTGATTTCAAAAAATCATTCTGTGTCTTTTTAAGAACTGCATGTTAGTCATTTGAAAACCTGTATGATTCATATGGTACCCAGCTGGCCCATGGTTTTTAAGTGTTTAGAAAGAGGGAAGCCCACAGATTTCTCGCTCAAGCCCGAAGGAACAGGGAACTGAATGTCCTCTGGAGCAATCAGCCTGTTTTCTACTCCACCCGTTTCTCCTCCGGTCCTAGGGAACAGCAGCACCACCCATTAGAGGTGGAATGACACCTGCGTTTGAGGTCAGCACAGAGCACAATCTTCCTTTTAAATGGGAACACGCTGAACACTGATTTGGTGTCCTCTTGAGGCAGGACTCCAGCAGTAGCTGAGCCCACAGAGATTACTGAGAGGTCACTGGGACCTGGAACCCAGGAGAAGAACCGGGAGGAGGGGTGGGGTGGGATAAACAAAACACCTTATTGAGTCCAAGAGTCATTTTACACATCAGAGAACCCTGCCTTTTACTGCCTAACTATAAGTTTGTTGCTTTGCTGGGTTGGGGGGAAAAATCCATGCCTTGGGTAGGGGGGTTATTTTCCCTTCGTTTTTGAAAAAACTGTCTCCAACACCTCTTCTTCTTGCTCTCCAGTCTTCCAGAAGGCACAGGGCCTATATTGTCTTGTCAACACTCCACTATGCAGAGAAAATTCTCGCTGAATCACACCGAACTGCCCTAGCGGTGCCATGAGCTTCACCATTTGATGCAAGCCTTTCTGGAGATCTGATGCAGTCACATACTTATGATTCATAAAGTCATCTGCCAAAGGGTTTTGACGGGTATGTGGCTTGACAACAGTCTTTCTGCATTGATTCATGTATCGCGTTGGTCTGGGAGCTGAAGGCACAGTCAGCTCCTTCCTAAACACAGACCGTCATGAATATGTGAGCAAGGTTTTCATGCAGAGAGCAGCTCACCTTGGTAATGTAAAAAATATGGCAGAAATGATCCCAGAGAAAATCACAGCTCACCAAACTGGACTTGTGAATTTTGTTTGTGCTTTTAACTCAGCTGTGAGAATCTTGGGGAATTTAAGGGCCAAAGGAGAGAAGATTATTACTAATAAAATTAGATATTTTCTATTAGAGAAAATGTACCACCACCATTGTAATACACCTCGGGGAAGGGGGCTTTCTCGTGTTTTAGTAGTAACATAAATTCTTGTATTTTATATTAGCAAAATCACCATGTTTATTGAAACCACAGCATTAAGGTATTCTATTTCAGATTAGAGGCTTTCAGAATTAGCTGGCATCTTCAAGAAAATGCTAGATAATGATTCCATAAACACACTTAACCACATGTATATCTACAGGGTAACATCATCAGGGGGCATCACCATCAGCTCCAAGGGGAAGAATGTGTCTTTTTATGTCAGCATAATCGAAATCTGCTGTCCTGGCCACATGCCCTCCATGGAGTTCATACTAAAGAAATGGGAAACTCATTCCTTGAGGGAGAAGGCTCTCAAAAGGTATGTGACATTTCCAGGGGTCTCATTCAGAATGCTTTAATGTTACCAGAGGCCTGGTGCACAAAATTAGTGCATGGGGTTGGGGGGTCCCTCAGCCTGGCCTGCACCCTCTCCAATCCAGGTCCTCTCCGGGGATGTCTGACTGCCTCACACAATCCAGGACCGCTGGCTCCTAACTGCTCACCTGCCTGCCTGCCGGATCACCCCTAACTGCTCCTCTGCTGGCCTAATTGCCCTTAACCACCTCTGCCTCGCCCCACACTCGAGACCCAGGATTCCCTCTTCCGGCCAGCGCAGGCACCTGGGACCTGGGCTTCCCTCTCTTTGGCTGGCTGCAGACACCCAGGACTCGGGTTAGTTTTGCCTAGGCTGGCCGCAGCCACAGGGGACCGTAGGCGGGCAGCTTTGTTCAAGCTGCAGCTGCAGGCACCCGGGACCGTGGGACAGGTAACTTGTCCCTCTCCCGGGCCCACAGGCACAGCCTGGCTGGTCCCCATTCCTCTCTCGCAAGCTCATTTGTGCCTGGCTGGTCCCCATTTCTCTGTCCCCAGTGTTGTATGTCTGAGCTGTTACAGCATGATGGCATGAGGGTGTGATGACCATTTGCATATTAGCTCTTTATTATAAAGGATCCGGCTGCCCTACTTCATTTTATGTTCCCATTCTATCCATGGGGTAAGTGTACTGATAGAAGGGAGGGAACAGATAAGCCCAAAGAAGAGGTGCTGCTTTCAAACACCTAGCACAGAGCCAGGCACATAGTAGGTGCTCAAACACAGGGCAAGTCCAGTAATAGTGGGTGCTGGGGCTGGAGACCAAATGCAGGGACACTGTACCACCAGCTGACAGGGGCCAAACCCTCCACTGAACATTCATAAAATGGGAGTGGGAAAGGTGATTCAACCTACAGCTTTCTACCTGACCCCTAAACCAATTCCACCAATCATCACGTATTAACAGCAGGAGGACACACTACCATGTGACAGGACTGGGGTGGGACAGGGGTATGCTGTTTGTTGGTCTCAAGGCAACTCACTCTATTTGAGAAGATACAATTAGCAAATAATATAAGTCCATATACAGTGAAGCACAACATCCTGAGCTATAAGTGGCATGTATTGAGGGGACTGTCAGGTAACCTTTTCCTGAATCAAAGAATCTATGCAATAGCCTGGCTGGTGTTGCTCAGTGGTTTGAGTGTCGACCTAGGAACCAAAAGACCACAGTTCGATTCCTGGGTTGTGGGCTCAATCTCCAGTAGGGGGTGTGCAAGAGGCAGCCGAATGATGATTCTCTTTTATCATTGATGTTTCCATCTCTCTCTTTCCCTCTCCCTTCTTTTCTGAAATCAATAAAAAAAATATTTTAAAAAAATGTATGCAATAGATATAAATGTCCAAAAGAATGTTTGGACTATAAACCCCCTGGTAGAAGAGGGTGTGTGTAAGAATGATGGATTGGTGTTCATGGACTATATGCTGGTTGGGTGTCTCCTGAAATAGAGTAGAATAGAGGTAGAATGTGATATGAAATCAAGGCAAACATTTTACTTCAGTTAGAAGGTACAATTAGCAAATAATATAAGTCCATATATAGTAAAGCACAACATTTTACTTGCGTTAGAAGTTTATTTAGGTTCTAACTCTAAATAAACTTGCAAAAATGTATTCACAGCTCCATAGGGCCAGAGATAGGAACTGACGATATTTTAGCAGCCTAAAAGTCTAACTTCATACAAAATGGTGCTGCAGCTGATTGAACAGCAGGCAAGCACAGGAATGAGAGCCAATCTGTATACCCTGAGCTTACCTCAAAAAAATCACCACATCTAACATGCAGAACCATCTCCTGTCTTTCATCCTAATATCCCAGGCACTATTCAATAAATATTTGTAGAGCAAAACACATAGAGAATAGCATGAGAGCAATAAACCACTACGCCAAAAAGTCCATTGCCTATTTTATTGCGCAAACTATAAACTCAGCCTTTGAGATGATTTTTGTAATTGAAAGGTAACTTCATGGGGCTGGGGAGCAGAAATACCAGTGAGTGACTACTAATGGATACAGAGTTTCTATCTGGGGTGAAGAAAATGTTCTGAAATTAGATAGTGGTAATGGTTCTGTGATTACACTACAACCCACTGAACTGTGCACTTTAAAAGGGTGAATTTTGTGGTATAGGAATATTTCAATAAACTGTTATTTTTATAAAAATCACAGTTGAGATTTTTATAAAAATCTTGATGAGCTATATCGCAACTCAAGAATGCAAGCATAGCTTATTGTGTATAGTATAATAAATTAGTTTTATTATTGAAAATAAGGGGACTTACATTACAAGACAATGAAAAGTATGACCTCAGATAGAGAACAATTATTCCGTTGAAGTATGAAAGTGCTTTAAACAGAAGACCTGCAGAAAATGAGCCTGGGCTCATTAATTTAGGCCTAAAGCTACTTTCTGTATCAGAGAATTGGTAGATGGACTATTTGTTCATCTAACATTTATTCAGAAATCTGGGTCAGTATTTTTCTAGAATCTTGAAAAGCTAGGTCTCATCATTGGCTAAGTCACTGAGCCGTCAAAAGTTTTCCAATTCTCTAAGACCAGTTGAATAAACTACATAGTGAGCCATATAGATTCACCCCCAACTGCAGCAAGACTCTGGGACTCTCAGATAAAATTTGGGAGAGCGAGTTACACAGCTATAACAAATTGGGTTCATCTTGACCACAAATCCTGTAGCTTCTGCGAATAGAAACATGGGAGTTCTTTCCTGAATACTGTGACTTTTCTTAACATTTATGTCCCAGAACTACAATCAGTTCTGTGTCTGTCTGGCATCCACTCAGAGCTTCAATAGACAATAGCCGATAAGCAGCCAATGCCTATCACCCTGAACTGTCCAGTATGGGTACCTCTAGGTTATCAACCACTTTAAAATGCCTCTTTTCCAAATTGGAATGTGCTGCCAGGTTAAAATACAAAATTTTGAAGACTTTGTACAAAAAAAAAAAAATCTAAAATACCTCTTTAATCTTTGTAAAACCTAGATTACATGTTGAAATGGCAATGTTTTGTATACACTGGGTGAAATAAAATCTATTATCCCCTCCCAAATGTAGCTATCCCTTTCCTGAGGATTAACATCAAGAAACTCAGCCAAAGGGAGCACAACCAGTGAAGGAGACCAAGAATGAAATCAAAGGGGAGAGATGTGGTAAGACTCTGCTCACTAGCTTTTTAGAACTGCTCTCACAACTGGGGGAAGAATGAGAATGGGGCTTGAGATGTTAATCTTAAAGTTGCCTTAAGAATTCAGTCGTCCTAATCCATTCATCTGCTGATGGGCACATCTACACAATGAAATACTACACTGCAGTAAATAAGAAGGAATTCTTTCCATTTGCAACAGCTTGGATGGAACTGGAGAGCATTATGCTACATGAAATAAGCCAGTCAATGAAAGAAAAATACCACATTATATCACTCATTTATGGATAATAAAGACCATTATAAACTGATAAACAAAAAAAGATACAGAGACAAAGCAGCACTGAACAGAATGTTGTGCTACAGCAGGAAGGCTGGGGAGGGTTGCGTGGGAAGGTAAGAGATCAACTGAAGGACTTGTATGCATGCATATAAGCATAACCAATGGACACAAGACACTGGGGTTAGGGGAGACCAGGAGAAGGTCAATGGGGAAAAAAAAGGAGACATATGTACTACTCTTTGCAATACTTTAAGCAATAAAATAAAAATTTTTAAAAAGTGCAAGAGAGGAATCCTCTAGTGATGGAAATTTTCTGTACTTAATTGTATTAATGTCAATATTCTGCTTGTGATATAATACTATAGCTTCAGAAAATAATACGAGTGGAAGAAACATAGAATCTCTCTGTATAATTTTTATAACTGCATGTGAATTTATTATTACCTCAAATAAAATACATATTTTAAAAAAAAGAGTTCAGTCATCCTGAATACAGGCACTATTGGGAGTTGAGGCAGATGTATAGGGAGGATATAAATAGTCATTTTCAAACTATGGCTGAATTACAACCACACCGTTTGAACTGTACGTGGATTTCTTCAATAAATACTATAATTGTATTTTTTCTTTCTTATGATTTTTAAAAATAGCATGTTCTTCCCCCCAGCTTACCTTATTGTAAAACTATAGTCTATAGCCCTAGCCAGTGTTTCTCAGTGGCTACAATGTTGACCCGCACATTGTAGGGTCTCAGGTTCGATTCCCAGTCAAGTGCAGGTGCCTGAATTGCAGGTTTGATCCCTGCCCCTCTGTGGGAGTGCATGTGGGAGGCAATCAATAGATGTGAGACACATTGATGTTTCTCTCTCTTTCTCTCTCTCTTTCCCTCCCTCTACCTTCCTCCCTTCCTCTCTCTCTCTCTCTAAAAAAAAAGAAAGAAAAAGAAAAAAAAGAAAAAATATCCTCAGGTGAGGATTAACAACAACAAAAATAACATAAAAATACAGTATATGTATTAGATATATATGTATACTGGTATACATATCCTATATAATAAAAGAGTAATATGCAAATTGACTCTAATGGCAGAATGACCAGAAAAACCACTAGACCAGTCACTATAAGATGCACTGACCACCTTGTGATCCCTCCCCCTGGCTGGCAGGCTCCCTTCGCCTGATGGTGAATGGGAACCAGGAGGTGGGTGGCAGGGGACATGGGTAGTGCCAGGCCAAGGCCCCTACCCCACCGGTCACCCACACACAGAGGGTGACAGGTGGGGGGACGGGGCCAGCAAGCGGGTGGGAATGGCTGACCTCTTGGTTCCTCCCCTGGCTGCCAGGTTCCTATTGCCCAATGGCGAATGGAGACCTGGGAGTGGGTGGTGGCAGGGGGCAGGGGCCGGCTGCCAACAGTCTGGGAAGATGGCCCTGATTGCAGGCCAAGTCTAGGGACCGTACCCATGCATGAATATCATGCACCAGGCCTCTAGTAATACTTATAATATACAAAATATATATTAATTAACTTTATTTTATTGGTAAGGCTTCCAGGCAACAGTAGGCTATTGGTAGTTACATTTTGGAGAGTCAAAAGTTATACACAGATTTTGACTGCATACAGGAAGGGAGGGTTCTTACTCCTAATTCCTGTGTCATTCCACTATACAGCCTTAATATCCATGTGGTTAAAGAGCTTGTAGCAAGGAGAAAGAGATGTGTCCCTCTGCACTGCATAAAATGTAGGCATATAATCTCCCTAATGTTTCCTTTATGTAAATAGTCCCAGTGGAAAAAACAACAACAACAAATCTTCCAGGATAATGCATATGTGCTCCTAACTCTTAGCCAGCAATTATCTAACGAGACCCACTGTGTCTGGGTGGAGGCATTGAAACACGAAGATAAAGTACTTCTTAGCCTCCCTTGAGAGAGACATGGTTTGGTGGGGGAAAGACAAGGAAAACAAATAGCTAAGGCAATGCTATACAAATTACAACCACAATAGCTGATTACTTGTGGATGTAGGAGAACACATACCGTTTTATAAGTAATTGAAGGCAAGTATGTGCACTGCTATGCAATTAACAAAACTTCTGCTGTCCGGCGTGACTCAGTGGTTGGGCATCAACCTATGAACTGGAAGATCATGGTTTGATTCTCAGTCAGGGCACATGCCTGGGTTGCGGGCTTGATCCCCAGTAGAGGGCGTGTAGGAGGCAGTCGATCAATGATTCTCTCTCATCATTGATGTTTCTATCTCTCTCTCCCACTCCTTTCCTCTCTGAAATCATTAAAAATATATTAAAATAAAAAAGCTTCTACTGCTGCATGACCATACATAAATTGTCTATGAATTATCACGTTTATGGAAGTCAGTTTAAGCTACTTTGCTGTCTATATGTGTGTGGTTCTTTGCTGCTAAGGTACAGAACAAACACACTAGGAGTTAGCCTTTCGTTCCAGTGCACTATGCTGAAGAGCAGCCATTTGTCAAGGGAATGTCTATGCTTTGCCCACGACTCTTGGAGCATCGGAGGCTTCCCTCTGCAGGAAGGGCAAGACCTCGGTGAGGTCCACACATTCACTGAGAGGCACTAATGGTGACAGTCACAGCAGACAATTTGGGAAAACAAATGAATGATTATAGCTGACAACTTTTAGGAAAAAACAGGAGCTAATTAATGAGCTTGCTAATTAGTCCTCTCCATTGAGGTAGTTCAACAGGTAATATTCTGTAGATAGCGTCTGGTGGCTTTCTACAGGGTATGTGTGTATGTGCAAGGGAGGAGAGATAAGCATAGACAAAGATGGTCTGTGTTCTGGAGCCTCACACAATAATCTCATAAAATGTTGATAAATGCTTCCAAGTCTCTGCAGATTACTCTTGGTTTGTAAGTTAGACACCTTCATTACACACAGAAAATTAGTGTTCTCATATTGGGACATTAACCATTCCAATCCTTTGATATTGCTCAAGCTACATTTCCATCTCAGCTCAGTCTACCCTTTCTTCCCTGAGAGACCTTTGGGTCAAATATGATTTGCTATTAAGCGGTGGAAAGGGATATTTCTAGTAATTTTTGGAAAATGTAGCTGTAAAATTTTTAAAGTAAAATTATTCAGAATGTCTCTACAGCTATTAGGTAATTAATTCTATCAAGAAGCAAGAGGAAAAGGGAAATCTCCCTGAATAGCATTTTAAGGGAGTGTAGATTAATCATTCATAGAAGAAAATCTTTTCAAAAAGTCTATTAAATTTAATTATGCAAGGCAATTTATTGTTACCCATTGTATTATTATATACTAGGTTTTGCTTTTGTTTATGTGTTTTGGTGACTAACAAATGTACTTCACAGTACACTGAGAACCTGTATAAAATCTATGTGGGCAGTACACACATGCCATTTTGTAGAACTTGGAGCATAGTTGTATTTTCAATTTTTCCATACAGGTTTATAACTGCACCCTTATTTTTGATGTAACTTAGGTCAGATTTGGGATACCATGCCCATTATCAGTCATTCTTCTACTGAAAAATCTACTCTAATAAAAGCGTAATATTGAAATTGACCATTTCTATGGGATGCCTAAGCCATGCCTACCAGCCAATCAGAGTGGCTGTATGCAAATTAACTCAGCCAAGATGGAGGCTGGCAGCAGAACTGTGGAGGCAGGTGCAGTGCAGGCAGAGGGTGAGCAGGATGTTTGGGGCAGGTGACGGGCCGGGGTGTGTGAGGTGGGCGGGGCCAATGGGCAGGTGTGTGGGGGTGGACGGGGCGTGATGGGTGGGTGGCAGGCAGCAGGTTGGGCGGGTACAGGCCGGGCTGAGGGACCCCCCGAGTGCACAATATATTGTGCACCGGGCTCCTAGTATATATATATATTTCAGAATATATTTTTATTGATTTTGGAGAGGAAGGGAGAGGAAGAGAGATAGAAACATTGATGATGAGAATCATTGATCAGCTCCCTCCTGCATGCCCCCTACTGGGGATTGAGCCCACAACCCAGGCATGTGTACTTGACCAGAAATGAACCAGGGACCCTTCAGTCTGCAGGCCAACACTCTATCCACTGAGCCAAACCAGCTAGGGCCTGAAAAATATTTTAAGCACAATTATATAATACCACACAGATTAAACTTTGGAAGATATTTATAATTAGGTGAGAAAGGCATGCAGGGTGTCCCCTACAAGGAGAAATCCCTATAGAATATTTCTATGCTTGTCCTGCCCTAGAAAAGATGTAAAAGTCATAATGAATTTGTTTTGGGTAAGCTAATTGAAAGTGTTCTTTCTACAAATTAGATAATTTTTATATGGCCTGGCTTCAAGAATGTTTTAATTTTCAGAATTACTAATCTCTGCTAAAGCCAAAGCAGTTAGATCCTTACTCATCTGAGTTTCAGGATTGCATGAGCTAATAAAGAAATAAGTGCCCAGTCCTGATTCCACAAGAGGGCGGGGGGGGAGGGGAGGGGCAGCATACCAGTGGGGAGGGAGCCTCATATGCCAGCAGGGCCAGGGTAGGAGGGGACCGAACAGTTCAGGGCATGTTTTGTTGATTGGAGTAATGCTTTGATTCTCATAGTTCCCAGTTCAGAAAAATTGGTGGGTACTGAAGACAGTTGTAGTCAGTTCATCATCCAAGAGAGCTCACTCCTGGTCAGCCATCCATTGCCAGCTCTCCTGAGGGAACATCCTCCCATCTGGGTCGGGGCTGGGAGGACAGAGTGATGGGCGGTTGTGTCCACTTCTACCTCTGCCTTCTTTTATTTCTGTCCCCTGTAAACAAGCCTTCTTTCTTTCAGGGCTTTTAAATGTTTCAGCTAACTCATGAGAGTAGACTTACGGAAGACTCTTGGTAAGAAGTTTCCTTTGCTCTTAGTCTTTCGGAGAGCACACATGGCTCGTCCTGAGTTTTAATGATGCTTTTCCATTATGAAAATTCACTGTAGGATTGTCCCAGTGGTTTATTTTTATTCCATCCCTGGCTTTTCTCCATCTGCTAGCTAACTCTACTCACATTAGAGACGGCTCTTCGTTGGAACTTCAGCACTTTGAAAACTAGCTCCTGGGTATAAATTAGGCTTTAAAAAGAAAACAGTTGAACACCAGAGACTAACAGGGGGGAAATCTTAGCTAAGGAGCATTTTTAGCCGTCCCAAATCACACTGATGTATTTTCTCTTCTCTACAGCACTGGATGTAATCCTTAATTACATATCTGTTTGTTCGATGTTTCTCAGGACCCCAGTTCCCAGGACTCAGTGATCACATTTGCTTTGCACTGTGCAAATCCAGCCCCCAGGTCAACCTCTGGCTCATCGCAGGAGCTTAGGAAGTAGCCTTTTCCTGGACATTAAACAGAAGGAATTTCTTGGTGACATTCAGCTGGGGCCTTTGAGGGGGTGAGGCCTATGTGTCCTTCCAGTTATTTTCAATATTTTAAGAGTTTATCTCAGAATAGAATTTGCATCCAAACAAAACATGAACTACCTCAAAGAAACAAGCAAAAACCACTCTACATTAGATGCTAATTTTAGTTTCTATTTTTCTTAACTTGTATACTCAATCGCATATAGTTTTTAGTAGTAAATAGAAAAACAAATTATTGATCAACACAATTCCTAAAATAATAACAATGTTTTCTAAAAGTTCATTTTCAACCCTTTTATTGGATGTTTACCATGTGCCAGACCTCCTACTATGTGCTTTTGTTAAATATCATAACAATCTCATTGAAAGGCAATATTATTAGTTCCATTTTAAGGATGAGAAAACTGAGGCTCAGAGAGGTTCATTAATTTACATTAAGACCTATAACCAATATGCTTTGGAGTTAGGATTTGAATCCAGACTAACTCCAGAGTTTCTGAATCAGATAAATAAAAGGGAGGAAAGTGATTTAGAAGTTATTATAATAATCAGACTTGAAGGTTTCAGACTTGTATAAATAATGGGTAAGGTCCAGTTGATGTTGCTCAGTGGTTAAGCATTGACCTATGAACCAGAGGGTTATAGTTCAATTCCCGGTCAAGACACATACACGGGTAGCAGGCTCCATTCCCAATAAGAAATGTGCAGGAGGCAGTGGATCAATGACTCGCTCTCATCATTGATGTTTCTATCTCCCTCTCCCCTCCTTTCCAAAGTAAATTAAAATGTATTAAAAGCAATAAATAACAGGTAATTATTTGCCTGTTACGTTATTGAGCCAGGCTTACTATGCTTATTTAGCATGACTAGTAGGTAAATAGCAAATGTGAAGGGTATAAAAATATTCTTAGAAACTCTAGAAGGCTGTTTGGGGCCCTTTAGAGATTATATCTCTAACTAACAGTTTGTAGACAGTCAGTTAAGTGCAATTCACAGAGTCCACACGCGCCTAGAATCAGGACGCTATGCCAGCGAAGCCTGGGAGCTTATGGAGATATAAAGGAAGATAACGAACATAACTCAGGCATCCAGCTTTTGAGTCAGCTTCTTCCAGAGGCACATTCCCTGAGGAGTTCCAAAGAATTATGTTAAACTGTATTAATGTAAGAGGGTGAGAGAGAAGCCTGATTTCCAATTCAGCTTGGAGTTCCCTTGGCTGGTAAAACAATTACAGGTCCCTTGCCATCAGCCTTCAGTGTGTCAATAATGTTTTCTCATTGCTTATTCAAATGCATCCCCAGATATCTTAGAGAATGTTGCCCGTCTCCCTCATTACTTTCTTCTTTACCAGCATTGTCACCACAACACTGCTTAAAAAAAATGGTACTTATTTGTAGTCTTGTTTGTACCTTTGTTTATTCCTTTTTAAATTTATTGTGCCATGCATTAATTCTTCGTACGTTTCTCCCATCTCATCCCATGGTTATTGGTCAGGAATTCTGTACTGTGCTTGGTTCTGGGCACAAACATGGACCAGGTGGCCCTGGCTCTCTTCTTCCTCAGCCCCTGGACCCTCATATGGTTCGCACTGACACATTCTCCATCAGGCTGGGCATATGGGGCATCTCTGCATTTTGTGCACCAAAGATATTGACTTCAACTGTGCTCAATAAATTTAGCTATTTCTTCACTCACCTGACCTCTTATGCATGTTAGGAAGAGAAAGCTGGTTGACCTAACAAACAAAATGCCTCAAGTTTAAGCCTTGCAGAGTGGTGACTACAAGTTACTAAGCTCTTTTATTTGCTCCTCAAAACAATAATATATTAAGTGGGAAAAAGAAATAAAAAAGTAGTTGCAGAATAATGTATATATTATAAATAAGTTTTAGTACAAACAAAATGTCTCTTTATCTATGTTTGTAAGAGAAAGGAGGAAGGGGTGGAAGGATAGGCACTGGGCTACATGCATTGCCTATATCACAGGAAGAGAGTGTGGAGGGGAGAGAAAATCATCTTTGCCTTCCTCCAGGCTTGTTTTGTTAGCATCTGCTTCATCAGGTAAAAATTAACATGCATTTCCTTTGTAGTTTAAAAGTATCCAATAAAAGTTTTAAATTTAAAAAACAAACAGAAAAAAATAAGCAATCCTATGAGTTTTTTATGGACGAAGAAACAATCTGGGAGAAACCTAGGTCTTCCTCAGGTAATGGGGGCAGAAAAAGGCAGAGCAAGGCTCCAACCCAATTCTTCTATTTGGGAGGGCAATGAGATTTCTGCCCACAGCCACTGGTTCTTTTCCTGAGAACAAATACATCACAATTTGTCAAGATTTGGGGAAAAGTATAAAGGTAATAAGGAATAAGACATTTGTCTAAAGGGGTTAGTGGTAGACCAGTTGGCTCTGGGAGTGATGTCCAACACCAGGTTGACTAGTTACCTGAAGTTCTTCATAATTTCTTCAAGTTTCCCTCAAGTTCAGAGACACTCTTACAATCCCCAACTATCATCAAAACTGCTCTCAGATTGTGTTTCCCAGTCTCTGGCTTAAGAAAGTAGATTAAAGATGATGCTTATTTGCAGGAATGGACAATTGTTTGAGTTGTGAGAACTTAATTGGGAAATGCTTGGGATGTTTTTCTACCTGCTTCTCTGTATTGAGTATAGTTTTTAATATTTGATGCCAATGAAAACAGTGAGCAATGAAAGAAAGGGAGAAATGCCTCAGCTGCAGACTACATCAAGGAAGGTTTCCATGACTGTTTGAGATGCCCTTATTTACTCTTGCATTCCTAGGTGGAGCTGTGTCCATGGGTTACTTGTTTGTGGTCCACTCTTTTGATGGAGATAGATGTAGAGATAAGAACTCAACCTAGTTTATTTCACTTAAATATTTCATATTTTTCAAGATAACAAGAATAAAAATCAAGACCTTGAACTCAAGTGAGAGATCATTTTGGGATAAACCAGAACAAAATTCAGCATTTGTTTTACCTATTGTTTCTAATATTTATTCTATGCATTGGGATACCTATCTATCAACCTATTCACCTATCTATCTATCTATCTATCTATCTATCTATCTATCATCGTCTATCTATATCTTATTCAGTAGAGCTTTTTAGGAAACCAGTGCTGAAATTTAGAAGAAAATAATGATAATAGAAAAATATCACTATTTAAAATAAATGTGTAATTCTCAAATCCCACATTTGGGGTAGTTCCAGAAAAACAATTGTTAGTCCCATAAATTATGCAAAATCAGAAGGTTGTTATTTCCAATTTTCTTCTGTTACAGGTTCCCTAGCCTTTCTATCCCAGGGCACTTCTCCACATCTTTGGAGTTGCTGGGGCTCCTCTTGGCTCTAGTGCAGGTGTTGTTGGAGAAAAGTCCACTTGGCCTACAAGCAGCACTAAAGCATCCTCCTACGTATGCTCTGGTGGGTGGTGCAGGGAATTCACCAGGCTTTGGTTTGTGCAGGTCACAATGTAGCCCCCAATGTAGCCTCGAGATCTTCACATTTTTTGATAGTGTGCACTTATCCGTTTTGACTGCATGGATCAAATCAATGAAGACAGAAAAGAGACATGGTTCTTGCTGTATCTCAGTGGGCCACCTTGCATACCACCTGGGCACTGCTAGTCTGTCTCCTACTTAATAAAACATGTGTTTCATCACCTTAAGAAAGAGGATAGGTGGCCACTCGTTGGAAATACTTGCATTTCTGCAGAGCAAAAGCCTGGAGTCTGTACAGGCACCTATGGAAAGGATGTGAGAGTAACGTTCTAACGTTCCTCTAAGGTTCCCTGAATTCTGCTAGTCTGCTGCCGCCCCTCCTGTTGATAGTTGCCCAGGATTTCTGAGGAACAGGAGGGGGAAATCTATTGAAACTGATTATTCTGATGCCTTTGAATAAAGTTCTATACCTTGAGATGACTTCGCCATTGGAAAGATAATTAAGGATCTCCTAGCATTCATTTTTTCTTGTTACAGATTTCGCCTTTTTTTTCTCTCCCTAGAAAACGTCTATGACACAGATTTATGACTGCAAAACACAGAGACTGGGAGGCTGAGCGCAGTGCACTCCTAAGCTCTGAGCTTCCAGAACAGCTGCCCCAGCTTCCCACCTGGGTGACCACTCAGGAGGCCTCCCCCTTTTTCGCTCCTACCCTCAGGAAAGTGTCAACGGGTGATAATGAATAATGTGAAATATGGGCCTGATGTGAAGTAACAAAGCCTGTAAGAGCCTAGAAATGCAGAGAGAAATGGTCTGGAAGAAAAGGCCTTAGAATACAGATGAGTCGAGAGCCAGTGAGGATAATTAAGCCCAAAGCCTTGGGCCTTCGCCCAGAGCAGCATTTCTCTCTCCTGTTTTCTTGGAGCTGGAAACTTCAGTTAACTATTTGCATTTCCCAAGCCCCAAGAGCACCTAACTTCTGCCTCCCTCTGCGGCTTACAGTGTGGGGTGCAGAGAATTTGTTAAATCTATATGAATCTATAAAATATGCTAATATATTGTTGGATAAGCACGTGGATGGTCCCTGACAGAGGCAGCTGTGTGAGGACAGCTGCATGTGATACCTCTCTCACTGGCCTGGGAGTGTGGGGGGAAGCCACCTGCCTGAGGTGGTGGGGCGGGTTTGGTTGCTGCCAGAGGGGCTCATTATAGTCACAGCAGCTCTCAGCACTTTCAACGTGTTCCTCTCTCTCTGCCTCTGTAGATGTCTCTTCCTCTGTAGACATCTCTTCCTCTCAGAGCTTTTCTCAGTTGATTACAGACTGGTCACAGGGAAAACGAAGGTAACAGCAGACTCCTTATATTGTCTGGTAGCCTTATACCCACACCCAGCTCCTGGAGGATGCCACTTCTCCACCTCTTGGTAAGCAGCTCCGAGACCTGCCATCTCTGCTAAAGATGTCTCATTCTGTCCCCACGTTGTGTCACAAAAACATCTCAGCCCCAATCCAAGTAGAGAGAGAAAACAAGAGCAAAATATGAAAACAAGTTTTCTGATCATTTCAATAAAGCTTGAGGGCCCTGCTTTTCTTCTTTACCTTTTATAACCTAGTTATTGTTCAATAAATAGATCCCACTTGAGTCATGGAGCCTGTCTTGCCTGATGGCCTAAACTCCCAGGTTATGCATTACTTTCTTAGAGTTTCATAGCGTCTTTATTTTCACATGTTTCTTTGCAAGTATAAGCTTATATGTCTATCACTCTCACAAAGCTGCAATCTGCCTGAGGCAGAAGCCCAGATTTATTTCTTTTTCTTTCCCCTTCTCATTTTTACTTTATTTTATGTTATCTGTGTGTGTAGGTGTGTGTGGCCTAACCCAGTGCTCAGTGTCTATTGAGTGATAGGTCTCTGGAGCTAATTTATTAGTTAGTTGTTTAAAACTAGAAATGAAGTTTCCCAAAAGTTCCATGTCCTGAATGGCAGTTAACATTCTTGGAATCATTAAAATGTCCTCTAAGCATAAATTTGTGATCAAGGAGACATCCCGTGTATTAGCTATGAATAACCCAAGGCGAGTCTATTACAAAATTAATGGAGTATATTCTTTGCATTTTGTGAATATTACTGCAGTATATGATTTGCCACATAAAATAAATCTTCAATCAGACCTCAAAGGAGGTTGTGATATCAACCTTGGGCTGAGCCACGCCTGCTCAGTGGCTAAGTGACATGCTGCTCCTTGAGGCTTACAAGGCACTGATTCGAGGACCGCCAAGACATGACAAATGGTTTGCCACAGCCTTGAAGGATCATTCATTCACACAGAGATGACATCAAAATGTTAGTTCCAAAAATATACGAAAGGTTCTGGATGTAAATTAGAAAGGCAAAACATCGAAGACGAAAATATAAATATTCATTACCAGTGGGGCAAGTCATTAAGGGAGAATAAAAATGTGCCAGCTCAGCCGACAAGGCTCAGTGGTTGAGTGTTGACCTATGGACCAGGATCATGGTTTGATTCCAGGTCAGGGCACATGTCCAGGTTGTGGGCTCGATCCCCAGTGTGGGACTTGCAGGAAATAGCTGATCAATGATTCCCTCATCATTGTTGTTTCTATCTCTCCCTTTCTCTTTCTTCCTCTCAATGTATATATCAGTATATGCCATTTAGAGACTTCTCTGGTGATTCTGATAAGAAGCTCTAGGAAATTTGGAAACTCCTAATACCAGTTCTTAGCTCCTTTTGGACATTCAAGACCTGCTATAAAGTAATTGAAACCCAGGTGTTCACTCAGTTCTCATTGCCTCCCTTGATGCGTGGCTAGTCTTAACCAAACTGGCCCCTTGCTCGTCCTTGAACACCCGGCTCTCCCTGCCCTGATGTTACATCACCTCTGGGTAGCGGCAGAGGATAAGCAGTAGCTCTTTCCCGGGTTGTCACCAGGATGGCGTGCCACCATTTGAGAGCACGTGGGCTTTGCACAGGAAAGTTGAACTCATTATGATGCCATGGAATACACCTCAGCCCTGTCCCTAGCAGCAATCCATTCTCAGCCACCTCATCACCCTCTAGGCCTGCCTGGGTGGGATCGGCCTGGCCCTGCCCTTCTTTCCTGGTTCATAGGGCACACGCCTGCCTCCCACCACACAGTGACATGGTGGAAGGAAGACAAGGTGACCTGGGAAGCAGAGGGGAAGGGTGGAGGGGAGCCAGTAGTGTGTGTGCCTGGTGGATCTCGGTGGACACTGGATCCTCAGTGGTCACTCAGCCCCTAAACCCTCACAAAGCCTGCCCTGGGCACTGTGCATGGTTAACAATGGCCTGAACTTGGGATCAGCTGCTGGTGTGTGTATGTGAGAGAGAACTAAAGGGCCTGGCGAGGGTTCAGGATGACGGGGCTGGCATAGGGTCCCCACCCGTGACCTGTGACCAGATGTGTGGCAGGCCTACCCTCCTTAGGTTACCCACAGAGACAAGGCTGGCAGTTTTGGGAAAACCAAAACAAAGGACAACAAAGCACTCCTCCTGTACACTAGAACAAGTTGCAAATGGTTGAAAAATTTAAATGTAAAATAAAAAGAAACCATAATATTTTGGGAGAAAATCCAGAAGCCATACAAAATTGATAAATGCTACAATAAAAATCCCTTTATCGAGCAAAAACAAAACAAAGCAAAAAAGAAAATCTGCAAGTAAAATAAAAACCAATTGGGGAAAAGAACAACCATGAGGAACATTTGCAAATTGTATCACAAAGAGCTAATCTCTCTAATATAAATTGATATAACCAACAACATAATAAAAGAAAATTGGGAAAGGATAGGAACAGGAAATTAACAGAAAAAGAAGTACAGATTCCATTTAAACATATGAAAAGATGCTCCACTTCAGTCATAGTGAGAGAAATGCAAATGAAGCTTTCACTGAGGAAAACATTTTTTATTCTATGAGGCTGTCAGAATCCGCCAGTTTGTGGATCCCTTCTGTTGGCAAGGCCTTGGGAAATAGGCATTCTCATACGTTACTGATGGTAGTGGATACGGTAATGAGTCCTCTATGGAGGGATATTTCTGAATATTTACCCAAATTAAAAATGGATACTTTTTAATGTATACAGAAAGCATACTTCTGGGAATTTATCTCATAGGTAGAAATGCACATGTACAAAATGAATTAGAAACTTGTTAGCTGTTGCATTGGTTGCAATTGCAAAAGATCAGTTACACCACATATTCATTTATAAAGGACTGTGTTAGGCAAACTGTGGTACATCCATGCAATGGAATATTACGCACACGTGATAGAAAATAAGGGGAGAAATTCTCTCTGTGCAGGCACAAGGTTTCCTTTCTATAAAATAATATGCTGAAATCTCCCCCAACATACTGTTTAAATGGTATAGCAAAATATGTAACACTATATAGAGTATGGAATCTTTGAACGAACAGGAGGAATTAGGAATACAAACTTATATTTCTCTTACACAAGAAACAAAGACACACACAGAAAAAAGAATAAAAAGTTACCCCTGTGGAAATGAAGGAGAGGAATGAAGTAGAAACATTTTGTTGAATACCTTTTTATATTATTTTGATTTATATGCTATGTGAATGGATTGCCTATTAAAAGCTTATATATATTACATGTCAGTCATATTGAAATATGTCTGATTTTAATATTATCACCAAAAAAAAAAAAAAGTCCTCTTTAGGAAACCAAAGCAAAACTCAAAAATGCTTCTGGTAAGTTACCCTGTCTCTCTTCCTTTCTCTCTCTCTCTCTCTCTCTCTCTCTCTCTCTCTCTCTTTCTGTTCCCATTAGGGCTTTTGAGCCTGACATATTTCTTCCTTTGACTTGGAGAAGAAGATAAATAACTGTGCCGATGAGTGGCTTGAGGATTTGGGGTGTCCTGTCAACAACATGGAGACCACCATTTCCCCATTAACTCTGGATATCTGTCTCAGAGACGCCAGCTTTTCTTAACACACTGAGTGTTTTCCTCTATGGATCACTGTTCCCAACCTGCTAGCAACACCGAAGCAGATCAACAGCGGTCCTGTGCCCAAGAGCTGGGCTGAAGGCAAAGGCAACGTCTCTCACTGAGATCAGTAGCACCAGGGTTCCAGGTATTTGCTCCTATCTGCCGGAGCTTCTTTCCCTCAGTTATAAATGATTCATTATTGCTTAATTTATTGATGCTTCCATGCAAAATGTAAGAATTTCTAACTGTGACTATGCAGATGAAATAAAATGAAGTCTGTAACTTGCCGTAGGCATATGAAACCTTGTCAGTCCCTGGCCCAGTGGAAGAAGAGAGATGGGTCAGGTGGTAACACCAAGTGAACCCACCTGGGGGAGCTGAGGAGGGGAGCTGGAGGAAGGCAGAAGTGTCCACTTGCCTATCTTTCCAATCTGATTATTTTTAACCGTCTTCTTCTAAAGCTCTTTGCACGTGCTTCATCCTCAGCCTAGAAACTGCTGCTCTGGGCTGAATGCCTGTCTTCTCTATGGTCTAAGATAAAATTTTATTTATTTTTAAATATATTTTTATTGATTTCAGAGAGGAAGATAGAGGGGAAAGAGAGATAGAAATATCAATGATGACAGTATCATTGATTGCCTCCAGCACTGGGGATCAAGCCCACAACCCAGGCATGTGCCCTGACCGGGAATCAAACTGTGATTCACGGTTCATAGATCAATGCCCAACCACTGAGCCATGCTGGCTGGGCCAAATTTTATATCTTGAGATGAACTTCTTCTATTGCTTCCCCATCCCCTCTTATTCAATTACATAATTTTGTTTTATTTTCTTGATAGCCCTAATCATTGTCTGAAATGGTCTTGTTCACTCATTGTTTATCATTTATTATTCTCTCCTCCCTAGCTCCCAATAAACTATAAACTCCAGAAGAGTGGGACCTGGTCCGTCTTGCCTTCCTATGTATTCTTAGTGCCTAGAACACTGTGTGATCCATAATAAGATCTCAGTATTTGTTGAATGAATAAGTGGAAGATTAGAGCCCATGTCTCTTTGGGTTTTATGCACAAAACCTAGAAAATGAAAAACCTTTAACAAATGAATGCATGAATGAATAAATCAACTAATTTCTCCTTATAAATTTGCCCTTTAAAACATTCAATCTGGCAAAGAAAAGACTCTGGCTTGACCCTTGGTTGTTTAGTGATCACTCTTTTCTATCATACTTAGGACAATTATTGAGATGCATGAAATTCTGAATAGAAGCACAGCTTTTTTTTTTTTTTACAATTTTCGTAGGTAATTGTTAAGAAGACCCAATATACATAAAAGGCTTGTTAACCTTAAAAGATTTAACTACCAGACAACTTATTTATCATACATACAATTTCTTCCTTGAGAATCAATGGAACTTGTCATAGACTAAATCTATTTTTCCTCCAAAATTGATTTAAAAATCAATTGCACACATGAGGAACCAAGATGATGGTATAGGTGAACACCTGAACTTGCTGCCTCATACAACCACATAAAAACTACAACTAAAAGACAAAATGACTAACACCCATAACCATGGGAAGGCTGGCTGAGTGGAAGTTCGACAACTAGAGGGAAAGAGAAACACACGTGGAGACTGGTAGTGGATGCAGAGGTATGGAAGAGCTGAGGTATGGAGGGAGGCAAAACGGGCTGGAAGCTGGGTACACTGTGGTCTTTTTCAATCAGGAGGGAGATACAAGCTCCCAATTACTCTGAACTCCAGTTCCAGGTGAGACTCTGGGGACCCAAACTCAAATGGGGAGAAACTGGACTGTCTGGCATCAGGCAGAATCATGAGGGTGGCTTTCTCTCAGAGGTTCTCATAGCAATCATTGTTTCTGCATAGGGACCTATCTGGGGCAGGGCAGATGGGAAACTATTGCTGTTTGCACTGCCCCATGATGCCCCACCCAGTTTACAATCCCACCCAAGCTGTGCGCAGAGGCTTTTCCATATGAATGGCCTGGACTTTTGCAATCTAAAACCTAACAAACTGTGGCTGGGTCAAAGAGCCCCAGAGCTTTCGAAAGAAGGCCTGAGGCTTGTCAGCAGCCTGCACTGCTTCACAACTGGGCCTCATCTTGGCACCTCCAAACCCCAAATAAAGAGGAAGAATCTCCATTTTACCCCTTGCCCTTCACCCCCCTCCTCCCTAACCCCCAGTTTCCCGTGTCCACTGATTATTCTCCTATGCATGCATGCAAGTCTTTCAGTTGATCTCCCAACTCCCCCCCAACCATCTATCTATCATCTGTTGTAATACTTATCTATCACTTGTTGTAATACTTTAAGCAATGAAATAAAAAAAAATAAATAAATAAATAAAAGAGGAAGAATCTGCAGGTCTCTCTGTAGCTCCTGCTGGGTGGCCTCAGGCAGCGGCTGACTTTGCACCTCCTTGGAGATCCAAGAGCCAGTATACCCAGTGGTCAGAATGAGACCACACCAGATTACAGCTCTTCAGATCCATAAGAGACACACTCAGAGGGCAGACTCAGTGAGCACCAAAGCCCCACTGAAGCAAATCCTGCCCCTTAAGGGTGTTTCCAGCACAGCAGTTCTCCCATTGTAGACACAACTGCTCCTCACAGCCAATTGGTCTGGAGGTCAATTCCTCCCAGTAATGTGCACACAGCCCACAAAGGGGTGTACCAAGAGTGTCCACCTCAGGTAATTAGGGAGGCTGAGCCACTGGGCCCTATAGGACACCTAGCACTCTATCAACACAGGGAAGCAGTCAAAATGCAGAGACATAGAAACATGTCACAAACAAAAATGGAGGAAAGCAAACTACTGGATATAGAGTTCAAATTATAACCTTATAACTGTGGTTATAAGGTTATTCAAGAATCTTCTAGAAACCTCTGAGAAATTTAGTGAGATCTTCAAGGATATGAAAAAGCACCAATTAGAAATTAAGCATACACTGACTGAAATAAAGAATAATATACAGAGATCCAACAGCAGGTAGAGGATCGCAATAATCAAGTCAAAGATTTGAAACATGAAAAAGCAAAAGACACCCAACCAGAAAAGCAAAAAGATAAAAGAATCCAAAAATATGAAGATAGTGTAAGGAGCCTCTGGGGCAACTTCAAGTGTACCAACATCCGAATTATGGGGGTACCAGAAGAAGAGAGAGAGCAAGATATTGAAAACCTATTTGAAGAAATAATGACAGAAAACTTACCCTATCTGGTGAAAGAAAGAGACTTACAAGTCCAGGAAGCACAGAGAACCCCAAACAAAAGAAATCCAAAGAGGGCCATACCAAGGCACATCATAATTAAAATGCCAAGGGCAAAAGACAAAGAGAAAATATTAAAAGCAGCAAGAGAAAAACAGTCAGTTACCTACAAGGAACTACCCATACGATTGTCAGCTGATTTCCCAACAGAAACTATGCAGGCCAGAAGGGAGTGGTAAGAAATATTCAAAGTGATGAATAGCAAGAACCTACAACCAAGATTACCCAGCAAAGCTATCATTTAGAATTGACGGTCAGATAAAGAGCTTCACAGATAAGAAAAAGCTAAAGGAGTTCATTACCACCAAACCAGTATTATATGAAATGCTGAA
>PVJC01002509.1:65853-78876 GCA_004026665.1 Murina feae | reverse complement strand
TCCCATTGACCCAATGTCCCAGCAAGGCCGGCTGGACGCAGGTTTCTGGAGTTTTTTCTTCTATAATTGATACTGTTCCTTGAAGGCCTGGGGTTATCTTCTATAATTGATACACTGTTCCTTTAAGGCGGCCTTCTAACTAACGAAGCCTCCTCTGCTTCACCTGGCAGTATCTATAATGAAACAATTGTTACTTTTACTGGTTAGGCCGGAGCTGCTCTTTCCTTCAGCTCCGGAGGATTCTGATTGTTATATTGTTTCAAATGTTTTAAATCTGTGTTTCGCTAGAGGCAGTTTAATCGGAGCTGAGCTGAGCGGGCGCAGCTTCACTTTCGCTCCTGCCGCAATGGAAAGGGCTGTTTACTCAGGTCCATGAGTGGCGGCCGCCATGTTGGCTGGGTTAATTTGCATACAGCTGCTCTGATTGGCTGGTGGGCGTGGCTTACCCTGTCTCGGAGAAACGGTTAATTTTAATATTTTGCTTTTATAGAGTAGATTATTATACTAGAGGCCCAGTGCACGAATTCGTGCATGGGTGGGGTCCCTCAGTCTGGCCAGCGATCAGGGCCGTTGCGAGAGATTGGTCAGTGGGGGTGGGGCTGTAGGAGGTTGGCTGTGGGTGCACACTGACCACCTGGGGTCAGCTCCTGCATTGAGCATCTGCCCCTGGTGGTCAGTGCGCATCATAGCAATTGTTTGGATGGTCATTCTGCTGCTTAGGCTTATATATATCATTTTTAATCCTTACCAGAGGGTATTTTTCCATTGATTTTTTAAGAGAGAGTGGAAGAGAGAGGGAAAGACAGAGAAAAATATCCATGTGAGAGAAATACATCAATTGGTTCCCTCCTGCATGTACTTGGACCAGGGCCTGGGCCACAGTGGAACCTGCAACCAAGGTATGTATGTGCCCTTGACCAGAATCGAACCCTGGAGCCTTCGGTCTGTAGGCTGATGCTCTATCCACTGAGCCAAACCAACTAGGGCGACACAAATTTTTACCTTACACTTCTGGAGGCCGGAAGTCTGAAGTGGTCTCACTGGGCTAAAATCAAAGTGTCAGCAGATCTGCCAAAGAGTAGCCTTGGACTCACTAATTTCTGGGGCCCCACTAATTTCTCCCACCAGTCAGATCTCAGAGGTGCATTCTTGGGGTTGCAGCGGGGGGTTATCCTGGTGATTTACCATGCAACACCTTCACTAGGGGAAAGCTTTCTGGAGGGCAGAGACCATGTCCTCTCCCCTTTATTTCCAGCACCCGTTGCTAGGGTGTGCTTAAGGACTTCGCATCTGGCCTTTGGAGCTAGGCAGGCTTTCACTCTTTGTCACTTACACGTTTCCAAGCTTCAGTTTATTACTTCCCTATAAAATGAAGATACTAGCAGGGGATACTACATTGGGTTGGTTTGAGGGTGAAATGAAATGCTCAGTGTCAAGGCCTGGCACATGGTAATGGTGTTAGCCTTCTCCATTGGAGCACTCTGACCTGCACACAGTAGGTGCTCAGTAAATGGTAATTGTTGTCATTGGCACGTGCATTCTGTAGGTGGTAGGCTGTTAGTGGAATGCGCTTGGTAAACAGGAGTGGTCATTACTGGAGCACGCTGACCTGCACACAGGAGGCACCGGGTAAATATGGTTTGGTTGGTTCCAACCATTGTTTTAGTGTAAAGACTACTAGTTCCAGTTCTCTCTCCTCAGTGGAGACAGAGCAAGGTCCGGGCACATCCAGATGGTCCCAACCACTCCCTGAGCAAGCCAGGAGAAGAACTCCACCTCCCCAGGGCAGGTGAGGGAGCTAAATGAAGCACACTAAGCACTTTGTACCCCATCGGCTCTCCCTGTAAAGTGGCTCCTGCCTTTTAAGCATCCAATGAGCTTCTGTGCTTAGTCCCAGAGAACGATTCAAAGCAAGTTTTAAAACATCTCTTTCTGACCATACTCTATGAATCTGCAACCATTGTTTCTAACCAAATAGCTGTTTTCGTTTTTTAAACACAGAGCTTGTAGGACGGCATCTGTCACCTCGTGAGCATTTAATGAAAGCTGTTTAAAATAAACAGTGAGAGGGACGGTGTGCTGCTTCCTCCAACTGCTGCAACATAAGGAGGTTGCGGCTGACTTGGGAATAATAGGTGAAACAGCCTTTTTCTGAATGTGATATTTTCACAAACAAACAAATAACAACAACAAACACATAGGCACACAAACGAGGCTTTGAACCTAACACTGACCATATGTTTCCAAAAGTCAGTTATTTTCATATAAGGATGATACTATCCGGTATCAAGTGTGGCAGGCACCATTTTAAGCACTAGGGGTAAGACCAGTGAACAAGAGAGTTTATATGCAAGTGGGCGGTGGTGCGTTTCAGATGATAAGTTTGTAATCCCAAATGCTCTGAATATTAGGAAAGAGAAAGGACAGAACAGGGTGGACATGGGGAACAGCACCTCCCGGTCTTGGTGAGTGGGAGAAGGTGGACTGATCGGGATGAGTAAAGGCACGCAGGGTTAGATGGAGTAAAACGAGGACTGAAGGAACAGGGGAAGGAGGGGCAAAGTGTTCCAGGGAGAGGGAACAGCAGGTGCAAAGCCCCAGAGGCAGAAAGGCAAACCCGAGGGACACTAAGAGTGTTTAGAGGAAAGAACACGAGAGAGGGGGGAGAAATCTACAGGCGTCTGCATTTCACCTGAGGCGATGGGGAGCCTTGGAGGACTTTCTGAGGATGGGAGGGATGAGCCAGGTGAACGGGCGAGAGAGGGAGGCCGTAGCAGGGCGAGCACCGCTGGTCCTTACAGGACACGCGGACCCGGTGGAAGGGCATTAGAGCAGCGTGGGTAGAGGGCGAGCCACGTGTCAGCAACGTAGGGATAATGAAGGTTTAAAGACATCACTTCCCCGGAACGCTGTTTGGACCAAGCTGGAGGGGGATGAGAAGCAAATACAATGCATTTGTTCATAGAGAAAAAATGCTCAGAAGTTCGCTTGGGCCTTGCCACCAGGAGGCGACCGGAACAAGTGAGCATGCGCGCCAATGACTGAGGGGCCCGGGGCAATCCGGCTGGTTTTCGGCAAGGCCTTACGTTCCTGGATTTAGAAGGTCATGCAAAAAGGTTGAAAAAAAGAAAAAAGGTCAACGGTAGCTCAATTACATCTCTCGAAGCACCTGTCTTGCAAGCCGGCTGAGCCATAGCTCCGGGGAACTGAGGGACGGCGGGCTGCAGAGTCCCTTCGGGCATAAAGAGGGGCGACGCCGGGGACCCGAGTGCGAGACGCCCCGCGCCACCAATCAGAGAGCGGGAGAGAGCGGGGGCGGGAGAAGGGGGCGGAAAGGGGGGGGAGGGCAGCTGCTGCGCATGCGCCCCCCGCAGAGGTCTCCGGTCTGCGCACCGCTCGGAGTCGGAGGTGTCGCTCTGCGCCCGTTTCCCCGAGTCTCTCCGGTCGGCCCCGCTCGGCCCCGCTATGCCGGTGGACCTCAGCCAGTGGTCCGGGCCCCTGAGCCTTCAGGAGGTGGACGAGAGGCCGAAGCACCCGCTGCAGGTCAAGTACTCCGGGGCGGAGGTCGACGAGCTGGGCAAAGTGCTGACGCCCACCCAGGTACCCGAGCGGGGAGGCGGCTGCCGGGCACGCGGCGGCCGGCGGGCCGTTGTGGCGGGGGCCGGGCGGAGGCGGGGCGGACCCGGCAGCTGGCGTGCGCTGGATCCAGGGAGAACAGGGGGTCGGGCACCCCCCTGCAGGCCCGCGGTTACCCGGGGCAAGGGAGCCTCGCAGCGGGCGGGCGGCCTGCGGGAGCAGTTCATCCGCTTTGCCGGGACTCCTAGGCACAGGCTGGGTCGTGGCCTGGAAACGGCTCGGACCGCGGGGGGCGGGGCGCGGAGGCGGCCTGGCCCAGAAACGAGGTGGCCTCGGTCGCCCCCGCGTCCCCGGAGTCTCCCTTAGGGCCTGGGGGTTTTAGATCTAGTTTTGGGGAGCAGGGGCCGCTCCCGAGGACATGTGACGCATTACGTAACTGGGGATCGTCAGTGCCCGGCGCGGCTTCCTTTGTGTTAGCGGCGGGTCGGGAGCGAGGGATGACCTGCAGCTGGAAGGCTCGAGGGCAGCGGGCCTTGTTGGACTGTTTGGCCTCTGACGCCCTTGATCGAGGCGGGACCAGCTCCTGGCGCCTGGAAATGGAGGAACCAGAAAACCAGCGCGCCAAGGCCCTGGTGTGAACGCAGCCGCTGTGGATGGCACCTGATGGCTTCGAAATACGAAGTGCTCACCTGCAGCCTCGCCCTTCCCTGACTCTCTCTCCGTGTCTGGCCACCTGGGTTTTCTCCTTTTCTGTGCACGTACTTTTAAATGTCCAGTTAGTTCAGGTTTCACGTTAGCAGGCCCAGTAACCTCCTGGTCACCACATCCGGAGACCCTGTCGTTGCAGACAGTGTAAGGTGGTTGTGAAAAGAGGACTCCGTCAGCACCAGGGTTGAAATCCCCATCCCAAGTCTTTCTGTTAAGGACATGCGAGGTTACCAGCCTTGTATTGCTGTTGGGACTAAAATAAATAATGTAAAGAGTATATTAAATTTCAGCTCCTGGCGCTTAGTAGAGTCATTACACTGTAGCTTTTATTAATAATCTACTCTGTTAGGGAATTTGATGGTTGGTTACGTTAGAATTTCTGACATCATTTAACTCCAAACTGGTCCCTTCCTACAGGTTAAGAACCGGCCCACTGGTATTTCATGGGATGGCCTTGATTCGAGTAAACTCTACACCCTGGTTTTGACAGACCCAGATGCTCCAAGCAGAAAGGACCCCAAATTCAGGCAAGTTGGGGAACTGCGGGTCACCCACGTATGAGCTGGTGTTTCTCGTCGGTGTCAGCCCTTCGCTGGACAGTGCTGTGCTAGACCTGGCTTGGGAGGTGCACATCCAGGACCAGGCCAGAGTGTGCATTTCCAGCCCCTCCCTCCCCAGAGAAGAGAATACACTACAGCTGAGAGCCACATCTGCCCGCGGCCTGCTTTTGTACAGCCCCCTGAGCTAATAAGGTTTTTACATTTTTTTAGTAATTGGGGAAAATTGAAGAAAGAAGAATACTTTGTGACACCTGAAAATGAAGTGAACTTCGCCTTTCAGTGCCCATACGTAAAGGCTTATTTAAATCTTGTCTGTGGCTGTTTTCATGCTATCACCAGGAAGTTGAGTTGTTGTGACCAAGACAGTATGAACTGTAAAGCCGAAACATTTCACTGTCTGGCTCTTTACAGAAAGTTTGCTGCTCTAGACCAGCGGCTGCCAGCCTTTCGGACCTCACAGACCAGCGGTGGCCTGTGGACCACTGGTTGGCAACCCCTGCTCTAGACAGTCTCCGAGGGAGGGCGGGCGGGCGGGCAGGGTCGTCTCTTCTGCAGACACAGAGCTTTGCAATGGCCAAAAAGGCAGGACTGTCGAGTTCACCTGCATCCTGGCGTGGAACGTGGGCTTCACGCACGTTTGTTGGTGGCGCAGTGAGTGCGTGCTAACTTCCCCTGTGTTGATGGTCCTGTATTCTCTCATAGGGAGTGGCACCATTTCCTGGTGGTCAACATGAAGGGCAACGACATCAGCAGTGGCAACGTCCTCTCTGATTATGTGGGCTCTGGGCCTCCTAAGGGCACAGGTCAGTAAAGGCTGCTTTTAGGGGGATGGAGGAGGGGAGCCTGGGTGCACTTTAGGATTGGCCTGAAATGCTGCGGGGATTGTAGTCTGGTTCTTAGAGCTTTGTTCTTTATTTATGAGCGCTCTTGCCCTAGTGGAGGCTTCAGGTAGTGCAGTTCACTTCCAAGGCTGTAGAATCAGGTGACTGGAACCTTGGGTTCTGGTTAGATGGACTCTGTTAGCGTTGCCTCTAGGCTGCTAGCCTTTAGTAAACAGGGAAGTCTCTGAGAAGATAGTAAAGAAACTGTTGCAGGATGCTTGAAATGGCTTCCTACGGGGGCTGTATATAGACTGAACACAGTTAAACCAAATTCTATTTTCAACTTTGGTACTGAAGGATATTTGAGTGTTTAGTTCCCATAAAATGTCTCAGAAATGATCATAGTTTCCAAATTAATTATTAAAAATTGGCTCCTTTATCTCTGTAGCTTCCCTTTTCTCTTGAAAATCAAGTGTGGTATCTTGAAAACACTCTGCTCCTGTCATACATTCATAAAAGGACGGCAAAGGTACAGATTTCTCAGGGATCTATTAAGTTCTCTAGGGCAGTTATAAAATTAGGTAGTTAATTATGGTAAGTACACACATGAGAATAAAGCAATTCTCTCAAGTAGGAGTTCTGTTCTCAATAACAAAAAAAGCCTCAGTAACTCACACTTTTTCCTTTTGCTTTTGTTCATGTTCTTTTAATAAGGTGTAACTTGCATATAATAAAGCCACAGATGGTAAGGGTTTAGACAGCGGGTATTGATGGGTGCCCCTTTTCCAGTTAACTTTTCCCAGAGCTAACCATGTTCTGACATCGCTCTCCATCGATTACTTTTGTATCCATGTAAATGATATGCAGTATGCATTTGCTTTGCATGATTGGTCTCTCACTGGAGATCATGTTTGAGATTCATCCATGTCACTGTATCAGTAATTTGTTCTTCTGTATTGCTAAGTGGTATTCTATTGTGAATATGCCAGTTTGTGCAGCCATTCTCCTGTGGGATGTTTTTTGTATTTGGATATTATAAATAAAGCTGCTGTATACATTCTTGTCATTGGTGGGCATAGGTGTCCATTTTTGGGGTAAATACCTAGGAGTAGAATTGTCAGGCCATAGAAATTGCCCAAAGGTTCTCCAAAGTGATGGAACATTTTTACACTCTAACCAGCAGTATATGAAAATTTCATATAAAACTTACGTAGCTCCCTGTCAGAATTCATCCATGCTGTAGCATGTAATGGGATTTCCTCCTTTTTTAAGGCTGAATAATGTTCCCTTGTCTGTTTATACCATGCTGTGTTTACCCGTCTGCCAATGGATATTTGGGTTATTTTCAGCCTCTCGAATATTGCAAATAATGCCACAGTGAACATGGGTGTACAAGTCTGTAAGTAACTTTTCTTCCATGAAGCAACTCAATGGCACCTGTCTGAGTGCAGTCGCTAAGTGGAGCTTGTAGACAGTTGCAAGGTTCATAGGGTGCTTGCTGGCTTGCTTTCAAACATGCATTGCTGCTTAGTTGGTTGAAGTGAATTGAGCCATTTCTTCTAAAGCAGGTCTCTTGTCTTCCAAGGAAGTCAGTTTTGGAGGTAGAAAGGTGATGTTCTCCTTTGGCCTGTGCAGGTATAATTGTGGTATGATGAGCCATTGATTTGCTGTGCCCTTCCTCTATTTCTCATGTATGTTTTTGGCATCTGTCTGCCAGGCACTGAAGTTAGGTAGGTTCTAGGGAGATAATGGTCAATAAGACAAACACCGTAGCTTTATGGGGCTTTCTTTTCAATGAGATGGTTAAATTGACAAGTAAGCATTTTAGATAGCCATGCTACTGTGATAGAAGTAAAATGAGCATCCTCATGGGAGTGGTGGGGAATGGCTGGTGATCAGCTCCTACTGGAGATGGGCGGGAATCCTGGAGTGGGATGAATGAGGAGCAAAGAGCAATAGGAGGGCCAACTCCGGTCTGTCTAAGAGGCTGTAGGGTAGGGTGTGGACTCTATACCACTTGCAGTGCAGTGTCTGGATGCGTTTCAACAGTTGAGTGACCCGACTCATTCCACCTCTCTGGGTTCTCAGCATCTTTGCAGTTGGGGTGGTCTGGGTTCCTCCAAGTTATGAAAAACGATGATGCCTCCATCAGATGCCTAGCTGTCTGTGTATCTTCCCTTTGCTTCTCCCTGCAGGCCTTCACCGCTATGTCTGGCTGGTTTACGAGCAGGCCAAGCCGCTGAAGTGTGACGAGCCCGTTCTCAGCAACCGTTCTGGAGACAACCGTGGCAAATTCAAGGTGGCATCTTTCCGCAAAAAGTACGACCTCGGGTCCCCAGTGGCTGGCACGTGTTACCAGGCGGAATGGGATGACTATGTGCCCAAGCTCTATGAGCAGCTGGCTGGGAAGTAGGGGAAAGCCAGAGGACAGACATCGCCCCGGGGCCCAAGCAGTGTTCTCAAGTTCAGTGATACATGTTGATTTCTCCTCGTGCCTATTCCCACTCACACAGGTGAGACCTGAGCAGTAGAGCTGTAGGGTGTCTTTTCCTTCTACCTGTCCTTATCATTGTACAGGGCCACACACCCTGGATTTATGTTTTGATCAGATTTGAACTCCATTTTGGGGGCTATTTTGGTACTACGATGTGGTCATCAGATTGTTAATATAAGAACAACCCAGAATTGAAAGACGTGTCCTCTGCAGAGCAGCACTGGAGAAGCAATCTGGAGAGTCCCTTTCCTGTTGAGCTGCAGGGCTGGGTGAGGAGTTATCTGAAATCCGTTAGTCTGTGCCTCTTAAATTTATCGCTCTTCCTTGGTGTAACAAAAGCCAGTATGGAGTTGCTAAATGTTGTGTTAATTCTGCTGTTTATAGTTGAATAAAAATAAAAATGTTGTGTGGACAAACTGAGCCTCCAGATATTTTGCCCTTTTGGATATGGGGTTTCAGAAATGTGGGAAGTCAAGAGACTACCTGGAACAGTGAATATCCCTTTTACTGACCAGCTGAAATCACTGGGACTTGATTCAGGGACCCACACATGCCATTTAACTATAGCAGGGACAAACATTCATTTAAATTTGAGTTTTGTTTTTTTAAAATCACAAAACTTTAGCCAAGTCTCTTTGCCCAAAAAGCACCTTTGCTTTTTCTAAGTGGTCCCCCATGGTGTAGTTGTGTGCGGACACCATAACAGTTGGCTAAGAAATAGCCTACACTCTCTTTGTGTTGATTTATAATCCATATATTAGAGGCCCAGTGCACAAAAATTTGTGCACTGACAGGGGCGGGGGTGAGGTTAGGGGCAGGTCCCTCAGCCCGGCCTGTGCCCTCTTGCAGTCTGGGATCCCTCAGGGGATGTCCACCTGCTGGCTTAGGCCTGCTTCTTGGGGGTATCAGGCCTAAGCTGGCAGTCAAACATCTCTCTGGCAGCCCAGTAGCCCTCAGGGGATGTCCACTTGCCAGCTGAAGTCGGACATCCTTAGCGCTGCTGAGGAGGCAGCAGCTGTGCTGACAGCTGTCATCCTGGCTTGTGGCTGAGCAGAGTGCCCCCTGTGGGAGAGCGCACTGACCACCAGGGGGCACTCCTGCATTGAGCATCTACCTCCTGGTGGTCAGTGTGTGTCATAGTGGCTAGTCATTCCCAGTTCTACTGTTAGGGTCAATTTGCATATTATTCTTTTATTATATAGGATAGAGGCCTGGTGCATGGGTGGGGGCCAGCTGGTTTGCTCTGAAGAGTGTCCTGGATCAGGGTGGAGGTCCTGCTGGGGTGCCTGGGCAGCCTGGGTGAGGGCCTGAGGGCTGTTTTCAGACTGGCTACACCCCCTTCAGGGTAGGGGTCCTTGCTGGGGTAACTGGCCAGCCTGGGTGAGAGGTTGATGGCTGTTTTCAGGCTGGCCATGCCCCCCAGTGACCCAATTGAAACTTTGTAGCCTTGAGCGGATCCCAGGGCTGGCCAGAGCAGGCAGGAAGCTTGGCTTCCTCCAGTGCTGGGGGAAACCCAAGCAAGCCTCCTTGCTCCAGCTCCATGGCCACTGCCATCATAGTTGGATTAGTTTGCATACTCACTCCTGATTGGCTGGTGGGTGTGGCTTGTGGGTGGAGTGGAGTGGTGGAGTAACAGAGTGATGGTTAATTTGCATGTTTCTCTTATATTAGTGTAGATAGAATCAATATCGAAAGGGGGGCGGCAGGGGCGAGTTGATCACTCACAACAGTTGATGTACCAAAAGAAAGGAAAGGTGTTTGAAGGTCCACAGCAGGCACTAAGCCAGACTGGGCTTTATGCTCTCCTTTTCCTTGCTATACTTTTCTGGAAAATTGTTGGAAATGTTGCCTCTTGTAATCTCTGGGGGCAGATAAGGCAGAGAGTAATTTTTTATTTTTTTTTTACTTTAGGGGTTTAAAATTTACAAAAGTTTTAAAGAAAACTACCCTGTTGACCTTAAAAATAAATGTGAAAAGTAATGCACCTGTTAGACAAGGCAGTGTAGGAAGAAAACACGTTTCCTCTGTCTCAACTGCAGAACCAGTTTTCTTTCAGAAGAAAATGTAACTATATTTACATATTTATCCTTAAAAAATTAGTCTTGCTATACAAATTGGTATACATAGTTTTGCTCTGTCTTTCCCCAACTAAAATACTTTTCATGCAGTTTATATTCAGTGAACAGGTCAGCACAATATTCATGTCTATAGAGGGTCCCTGGGAAGGCACATGGGCATTTCTCTAATAGTTATCAGCTGAATCCAGGGCGATAGGCTGAGCCACATCTTGGATAGGAATTTTGCCAAAAAGAAGTGTTCTCAGTTTGACCTTCATTTCTGCCCAGGTGCCTGGGACTGGGTTTTATTATGTAAATCCAGCCAAGCACCAGGAAATGAATAGGACTCATTACAAGAATGCAAATAATCTCCTTTGTCTTGACCTTTGGTGAAAGTCCTGGTTTTGGGGGTATAAAATAAACGTGCTGTTTCCTGTCTCTCCATCAGAAAAGGGCAGAGGTCCCACAGGGTCCCAGGTTTTTTCTTCCATCTCTGTCTCTTTCTTTCATTCTCTCAGTCCCCAGCCGCCCCTGCTCAAAGAACCAGACCACTCTCTAGCCGTGCTGGACACAGAAAAGAGAGACCCCTCCATACATGTCATTTTGAATAAATACTCTATTTTATAGATGTTTCATAATTACTCCAGTTCCTGACTATGATTAGATTATTTCTGGTTATTTGCTATTATAAACTGCTTCAACAAACCTTTTTTATGTATATAAAATGCTTTCTCAAGTAATTTAGTGGAAAAATTCTTAGTATTGAAATATTTCAAAGACCATATACATTTTTAATGCTGATACTGACAAACTATCCTTCAAAAATCTCATACTGATTATATTCCTGTTAATGGTATAGGAAAGTAACTTTTTCCATACATACCATTACCAGTTTTCTCAAACTTTAAACACTTGACAATTTGGTATTTATGTATATTTAAAATCATTTACTGTTTCTCTAAACTGTTTTCTTTGAGATTTTTATTTTGCTAACCACAGTACTTTCATAGTTAAAAGGAATTACAGTAATCTATTTCCTTGTCTAAAACAGATACAGACTCATAAATGATTCTGAAAAAGGTCAACAACTCAACCAAAAAGAGGTGAAGTGTGCACACAAGAAGTTCACATAAAAAGAATGATGCACAAGAAAAGATATATTAGTAACCTGAGAAACAATGGTATATCATGTTTCACCCATTAAATTGGAAGTTAAAGTGACCTTGCCCAAGGGCACTGCACTAGGAAGCAGGTGCTACAGGTTCCAAACCCGGGTCTGGCCTCAAAGCCCAGTTCATAACCACCATGCCCACTTACAAATTCTCTTGGCGGTTCAGCTTCCTCATGTGAAAAATGGGTGGGGAGAATCATTCTGCCATGTTTACCTCACAGGGTTGTTGGAGAACAATGACTTTTTGTTGAGATTAAGTGAATAAATACATGTAAATGATTAACTTAACCTGATTGACAGACAAAGTCTACAGTCATGTTCTTCAAAGCTGCTTCCTGTCTGGTCACAAGTTTACCGAAAGCATGTTTATAAGGGTATAGAATGAAGACCATAGGGGTCCTCTCTGTATCACAGTGCAGCTTTAGCAGCCCCTCCAGACCCCAGAATTACTAACACAACTCTGGAACCTTGGGAACTGCTCATCATTCTGACTTCGTGGAAGGACATATGTAAACATGACAATAATCTAGAAGGCCCTCGTTAAACCCTGATTAATAAGCGAGACTAGATCTCAGAAACACGGGATCGATATCTCTCTAATACTTAAACATTCATTTCATAGTACATGGCCTAAATCCTCTTCTTGGTCAGGGAGCAAGGGACTTCTGTTCTTATATTGTCTACTTAAATCTCTTCAGTTTTCAGTTGCTCTGGCATATAGACCAGGTCCTCAACATGACCTATCAGACTATGATTTCACCCCCATTAGCCTCTCTAGCTTCCTGCCACTTGTCTTCTCATTAAACTCCAAATTTGCTGGCTTCCTCTCAATTCCTTGAACATGCCAGGCTACTTCCAGGTGTGGTCCTTTACAAATGCTGCATGTGATTCTCCTCTCTACCCCCCACTTTCTTGGACAACATCCCTTTCACTCTCTCAGTAGCTCTTAATTGACCTTCTGGGAATCCTTACGGGACTAGACTAGGTTCTCTTAGCTATGCTAAGGCAACATTATAATTGTAACTTATGTATGTGTAATTTTAAATTTAATTTTATCTCTTCTATTAAACTGGACCCTTCATGAAGGCAAGGAGAACCAATCTCTGCCATTTAACTGGACTGTTTAGAGACTGCTAATGTTTAATGTAATTATTGCTATTGTGGACAAAAGGAGCCACATGCTAGCCTGAAAGGCCCAGCGGAGGCCTGCATGCCATTCCCACAGGCCCAGAGACCTAGAGTGATCACAAAGATGGTCTGAAAATTAGATATTTATCTACAAACAGGTTATGGTGGGTGGCCACATCCTGGGCCAGTGTTTTCCCTGACGGGAATCACCTTTGATCTTTACTGAGCCAAATGTGCTGGGCGCCAGGACAGATACCACAACCAAATGTCCTTCATTATGTTAATTGATCCTACACTCACCTGGGTATCTGTACGTCATTTTGCTTTTTATCCAATCCCAGGGATTTCCCCGCTTTGCTTTATCCCACCTCCTTAATCTATCACCAATGAATTTCATGTAACCCACTTACGTGTTTTCCTTTTGATGGTAAATTTATAAAAGCACCGTGTAAACTCCCATTCTCCGGAGCATTATCTCAATTCATTGAGGTTCTGCTTCCCGGCATAT
>PVJC01002509.1:0-65753 GCA_004026665.1 Murina feae | reverse complement strand
CTATGATGAGATTTAGTTCTACCACTTTATTATATTTTGTTTGCCTCTCTTTTTCTTGGTATCTCTCAACTCCCTTCCCTGCCTTCTTGAGGGTTATTTGAATATTGGAATTTATCTATTGGATTCTGGCCTATTACCTCTTTGGCTTTTCTTTTCTGGTAATTGGAGTTACAATATACATAACTACTTTTTCAATCTGCTTAGAATAAAATTTATACCACTTTATGTAAAATTTAGAAGCATGGCGATACATAGGTATTTCAAAATAATTCAGAGAATATGAAGGAGGAAAGTCTTATATTTATCTAGATATTTACCATTGGTTGCTCTTCCTGCATTCCCAGAGATTCAAGTTTTCTTTTGGTATCATTTCCCTTCAGTATGAAGAACTGCTTTAACATTTCTTGTAGATTGTATGTTGGCAATTAATTCTCAATTTTCCTTCATTTGAGAATGGTTTTGTTTGCTATTCCACAGTCCACCTGTTTTTATTCTTCAGTGTCTTCAGTTTATCTAGTTTGTAATTAGCAGGAATCTACACTGCTCTGCTAATCAGGAACAATAAAAATGTGATTTTTATATCCTGTCATTTCTATGGCAAAACATATTAATAAATTAGAATCAGAGAGTATATGGAGTTTTTACAGGGACATGCTTTCAGTTGCCCAGGAATACTCTTTTAATTGCTATATAAACTAATTGCAGAGGATGATAAATTCAAGAACTAAACTGACTTGGTTCATTAGACATCACTGGTAAGCATTCTCTGATACCCTCTGTGACTCTAATTGTTGCAGCTCCTTCAGTATCTTGGTAGCACCCAGTCCTTGCATTATCATGCCTCATCTTACTCCATTGTTGATGAACTTAGTCTACTGCTGATTTACTTGTTTCAGTAGAGATTTAAACCATGAGCTCCAGCAGGGTGACCCTATCCATCTTCACTGCCACACTCCCAGGCACACACTAGGTGCTCAATAAACACTTCTTGAATAAGTGTATGCTGATCCTGGCACTTCTAACCCTCTTTCCCTACTTTTTCCTTCAGCTATAGCACTTATTACTATGTCAGATCGTTTATTATAATTACTGTTTTTTCAGTTTCCTCCCACCCCCACTGTAAGCTCTGTTAGAGCAAGGATCTTTACCTGTTGGAGATACATTTGGCCTGGCACCTGACATATAAGGCACTCAGTCAATATCATTAAATGAATCATTGCAAATCAGAGGGAAGCAGCCCTTACTAATATGTATGATGAACCTGCAGTCATTTTCTTTCTAACTCAGGGGAGTATAGTGTATGCTGAAGTGATAGGACACAGCAACGCTTTCATACCTGTTCTCCACTGCCATTCTGTCCTTGTCTATTCTCACTGCCTCCTCGTGAAGGTACTAGAGTTGACTCAGTGTGTGCCAGGTGTTAAGAGCAGGGACACATGTCTTCCTTCTGGTAATTCTACCTTGGAACACACCACTGACAAACTTGTGAAGAGGGAAGTTTTATAAAGATCAGTACCTGTCATCTCATAGACATAAGGCTAGACATTTTTCACTATGGAGACAAATGGATGAAATAGATTTTATGAAGCCTTTCTGCCTTATTGAAGACTTAATATTCTGATTGACAGGATGACCTATGCTAGGAGGATGTGTTCTGAAATCATTCAGTCTCCACCACCACTTATGCTGGTCTGAGCTTATTTCTACACCTGTAAAATGCTCAGTGTCCCATCACATGGTAAGCATAAGCAGAAACTATAGGTTATCTATTTTTCATGGGTCATGAGTCTTCTTTCCAGCCTTCCCTTTATTATTTTCTGTGCACCTAACATAGAAATTTCAATGAACTAAGCTGCTTAGGAAACCGGTGATGACTAGTAATGGTTTTATGGTTGGGGTTAATCCCCGTGGATACATATTTTGTATGTTTTGAGTATATCTTTCTGCTGTAATTTATTATAGTGAACATGACTGGTCACCTGTGTCTGTGATGACTGTAGAATATGAGTCATGTTCAGGTTATCATGCTCGTTAGATTTTCGATGGTCCAGGACTTTGAACCCTACTCATATGAGATCTTACTGAGATTGTCTTAACCCCCAAAACCATATCCTATAAGTTATATGTTTTACTACCTCATCGATGTGCACATAAAATCTAATCTAATAAGAGTAATATGCAAATTGACCCTCACTCCATTACACCTAAGCCACGCCAGCCAATCAGAATGGCTGTTTGCAAATTAACCCAGTCAAGATGGCGGCCAGTAGCCATGGAGCTAGAGCAAACAGGAAGCTTCCGTTGTACCAGCAATGGAGGAAACTGCCTGCCTAGGCCAGCTGGGCCTCTGCTCAAGGCAGCAAAGTTTCAATTATAGAAGATAAATAAACCCCAGAAACCCGCTTCCAGCCAGCCTTGCTGGGATGTTGGGTCAATGGGAGTTGTGGCCGGCCTGCAAACAGCCATCAGCCCCTCAACCAGGCTGGCCAGGCACCCCAGGGGGGTTATACCCACTTTGACGGGGCTGTGGCCAGCCTGAAAACAGCCATCAGCCCCTCACCCAGGCTGGCCAGGCACCCCAATAGGGATCCGAATCCTGAAGGGGCTGTGGGTAGCCTGAAAACGGCCTTCAGCTCCTCACCCAGGCTGGCCACACCCCCATGGGGTGAGGGTTTCCACTGGGGGGCTTGGCCAGCCTGCAAACAGCCATCAGCCCCTCACCCAGGCTGGCCAGGCATACCAGCATGTGGACATCCCCTGAGGGGTCCCAGACTAGGAGAGGGCACAGGCCAGGCTGAGGGTCAACCCCACAGTGCACAAATTTTTGTGCACCGTGCCCCTAGTCTATAATCTATAATAAAATCATAGTATGCTAATTAGACTGGATGACCTTTGGATGAAGCCATGGCGGTGGGGGCGCCAAGCCCTTGCACAAATTCATGCCTCGGGCCTCTAGTTATTATAATAAAAGCAGAATATGAGAGGTGGGGTCTATTATAGTGGGATCATTTCAAATATCTGGCTATGATGTTCTCTTCATAGCATGCCTTTCTTTAAGGGTGCCCAATTTCTCTCCTCAGCAATGCGTACTTCTATGCATGACTGGCACATTGGTGTGTGTGTGCCTGTACATATGTGCCTTTTTCCATTTTTAAGGACAAAAAGGTGCCATTGACCACTTTAAATAGTGCCACATTATTTTCAGTTCCGTAGAAGAACCTGGAAGAGACAGCTTTACCTGAGGATCTTGAATGGCTCTTCTCGGAGCAACCGGGGCCATGGAGAATGGTTTGTGGAGGTGGCTCTCCATCTCAATTATGAACCGGCAAACCTAGAAGGGAAACTTCCTGCTACAATAACACAGCAAGGCGATGTGATGAACACTTTTATTTACAAATATAATTAAAAGCTCTGACAGTTATCATGCTCTTCCTTGGAACCTGAAAAATGTTTGTTTTTTAAAGTGCATGCAAAAGAAGTAAAGCCTTTTTTTTTTCATCATTTTTTATTGTAAGAAAATACACAGTTTGAAAGTGTGAATAATGCAATATTTATGACCAAGATATGGGACTTCGGGAGGGGAAGGGAAATAAAGAAAAAGATCAAGATGATCTGATTGAGAGACAGTGTTGAACTCCAAATACTGAATTGGAAAAAGGAGGGAGGTGGGGAAGAATAGGAGGAGGAAGTAAAAAAATTTGATCAGAGAAACAGTTAAAATACAATATGAAAATAAGTAATACCTCTCCTTAAATTCCTTCTATACACAAAATACACGATTTGCCAAAGCCCAATTTGTGCTACTGGGATTCTGTGAGCTCCTTAAGTGTATTCACATCCTCTGCAACAGCAGAAAATGATTATGATACAATCAGAATATGCTGAAGACAAGTTAAACTCTTGCCAGCAGGTTCTTAAAAATCACAAGATCTCTTCACCCCACCCCCCACCCCCATCCCCAAAAAAGTAATAATATGTCACCACTGATATGTACATCACAATTAGTTTCTGTAAAATGTATCAAATTTTCAATCTTTAATAAAACTTTGTTTTTTTTAATTCCTGATGAATAAATACCAAAAAAATAAAATAAAATAAAATAATGCAGCAGCTAGTTAAGGTGTAAGGCTGCGGATATTGTGTCTCTCTCCCCCTTGGCATTTATTATTATTTTTTTTGCTTTACTTTCACAGATTGGTGGTAATGAGTGATTGCTTAGAGCAATATACATCCACGTTTGTTGTTGCTTTATTGGTTTTTTAAAAACTGTCTCCAAAGTTTTCACTGAAACATTTTAAATCACATCAATACTGTGACGTGTACTATGAGTAGAAGAGGTGGCCACGTTTTGGCCAGCACTGAAAGTTGACACGGGGGGAGGAAGGGGCCCCTGATGGAGTAAGAATAAACAGGCACTAGTCCGACACGATGTCAGTAAGAGTAAGAGAGAGAGAGAGAGTGAGAGCAACGCCCGTTAAAATGGGGAATGTGGTTTTGCAGGGTCTGAATTTTTTTCTGTTTTATTTTTTTTTGTAAATGGCAAAAAAATTTAATCTCATCTATAGTCCTCCTTAGGAAAATCTAATGTAACCAAATTCCCAAATCCCATTCTGAGGCTCTCCATGTCAAAAGTTTCAATCTCTCGCTCTTGCCTTTCCAATAGATACTTTATTCTCTCGCTGCGTTCCTTCTGAAGGGCAGCCAGCTCTTCTTCAATCTGAAATAAGCACAATGAGCAGATTGTTAATAAAAAGGACCTCCCAACAGACACCCACATGCACACGTGCACATACACCCACACATATGACACAGGAACTCAGAAGAAACTAGATGGGGACAGGCGGGAGGGTCCTGTGGTATTATGTCTTCTATCTAATCCATTACATCTAAAACTTGCTCACAAGAATAAAAATGTTTGGGGCCACCTGGGGCTATAGCTCTACCATTCTAGCAAGCTAAGCAGCTGGACTGATGAGGTCAGTGTCCTGTCTCAGTGGGAGAAAACTCAGGAGAAGGTAAAGGACACTAGTACAATTAGACTGTGCTGCTGTCCCATAGAGAGTCAAGTGCCCCCTGAGTCATCAGCAATTTAGTTCTAGAACAGATAGTCTAGAGATGATAGTCTCATTGGTCTCAGGGAAGTAGCAGAAGAAAGTACAAATAACTGGTTAAGCAAATAAATGGTCAACACAGCTTGTAGATGCTTTATGAAATCTTTTCTACTTCATATTCCTCAGCAATATTTAAAGCAATGAATATTTCAATTCAGATAATATTTATTATGCATGGCAATATCAACCTCTCTTCATTTCAGTTTTTTAAAGAGCCTTGCTGGTGATTTCTTTTCATTTAGAAATAGCTAAAAATGAAAGCCAAATCTGCACTTGGCTTCTTCATGCCATTTAGCAGCCATGCTATCAGCTTGCAGTGCCTTTTACATGTCATATCAACTATCCAGTAAGCCATGTATTCCTCTGGCTGGGAAGGTGGGAGATTCCTAGCAGAGTAATAGAAAGAGCTTAGGATCTGGGATTAGATTTATGTAAGTAACCTAACCATGTTGAGCCTTAGTATCCTGCCTCCAGAATGGAGATTATGCCTACCTCTCAGGTACTAGGAGTTTAGAAGCAGGTAATAAGGGAACAATGTCTACTCTAATTCCCCAGTACATAGGCAGGGCTCAATGAGTGGCAGTTTCGTAGGCTGTGTCCCATCCTCCACCCAGCTGCACAGGACTCGTAGGAACACTCATACCTTCTGCTCAAGATGTGCTCTACGCAGTGACACCCTCTGCTCTAGCTTCTGGAGCTCACGTTCATGTTGTGCCTCTGTTTGCATCTTGATTTTGCTCTGATAGGCATTGAGCAGCTCCATTTCCTGCTGGAGCTGTAGCCTCAAGGCCTGGCATTCTGCTTCTTGAGCCTCATCTAGCCGTAACTGCGGGCACAGAAGACATACACTGTAATTCACGCCTAGCTTACAGCATGTAGTGACTACAGGAAGATGTTTTGGTGTTTGGATTATAAGAGGTCCCCTAGAAAAAAAGAGAGATGCCCTGGGTGGTACATCCAGAGTTAGGAATCAAAAATAGTATGCTCTGCCCAATGGGCTACACACTTTTAAAAGCACAACCTTAAAACATTATTTCTTAAACACACACACACACACACACACACTCACTCACTCACTCATATTCTTAAGAAAAACCACACCAGCAGCACTCAGGAACGCTACACTCTCCAGTGATTAAACGTGGGGCTTTGGAGGCAGACTCCTGAACCTAAACTCTAGCTCCACCATTCACACAGGTGTGTCACCTTGGCAAGTTACTTAACCTCTCCCCGTCTCTCTCTCTCTTTTTTATTTTTTCATCTCAGGAAATAACACGTTCTAAACAACAAGTGTCTCAGATTGGTGTGAAGATTAAATGAAAGAATTCATATAAAATCTTAAGGCAGTCTTTGATGTATATCAACTATTCAATAAATAGTTGTTATTTTGTTTTGACTAAGCATTTCCATATTTAGATATCTTTAATCCTAAAATCATAATACATTTAGATAACCTTAGGTCTAAAAACTTATAATGAGTCTACTTGAGGAATACACCATAGTGCTGTTATGCTCCTAGCAAGTAATGTTGGTCCCTGTGGTTGGCTGTATGTTGCCCTGCTGGCCAGCCAATGTAAAACTCAAGTGGCTCAAAGTCTCTTTCCCACAGAAGGTAGCCTTGATAATCTTAAGGGGCATATTCTTGTTTGAAGCAGTAAAATCAGAGTATAAACCAGCCTGTCAGTTTCTCGCTTCCCTGTAGCACCTGAACTTTGTTTTGTTGTGCATGATGACACCAATCCTGTGGGGGAATGGGCCACGCCAGCCAGCAGAAATGACAACCTTTTGGTGAGCATAGTTGAAGGTTTGAGGCCACGAGCAGGAGTACATTTAGGGATGATGACCCTCCTGTCCCAGGCTTGATTTTGTCTAGATTTGGCAAGCCCTCAGTTCAGCTGGGAACTCTTGAGATTTGAACCCTTGAATTAGACATTTCTACCAAGTTTATCAGCACATATCCATACACACAGACTACTTTGCAAGATAGTTATCATTTACCTTATGCTTCCTTCCCTATCTGCACAATGTTGAGAATACAAAGATGAACAAGACAATTACCAATATATCTCATATGCTGATTGAGAAATGACTCTCTGAAATATTACCAGAATAGTTTTAGAAAGTTATTTGCATAGTACCTTCTTAAGTATTTTTGGAGAAATATACTATATAGCAAATGAACACAAAATAAATAATATTTCCACGGTGCTTTCCAATAATTCATCTTAATAAACTTTCACTGAAACCCACTAAAGAGATCTCTCTCTTCTCATGTTCTCAATGAGAAACAAAGGCAGAATAAATAGTAGACAAAAGCAGTCAATCTGCAGCAGGAACAGCCTTACAGATAAATGCCAAAGGGTTTACTGATCCAATGAGGTTGCTATCAATTCCCTCCTGATATGGCAGGTTCCTTACCAATGAAGGGAATGAAAATCTGTTAATTTCTACTCGTCTGTGTTAATTGCTATATGCCCTGGCCAAGTGCAGGAGAGGCTTCTCCTGTGGACACTGGAGACCACTGAGGAAATACCGCCAGCTGCTCTTATTTCTGGCATTCTACTATTAATGTCAGTAACTATGTTATTCTGTGCCAGCTCTGACTCTACAAAAGTGCCAGTCTAGAAATCAGAGGATATTCCAGTATTTGCTATTGATCCCCTAAAAGCTGCACATACAAAAATCCATCAACGTTTTATAAGTAAAAGTAGAGGTAAATATCATGTCTGTGTGGTAAAGTGAATTAAACTGAAGAAAAGGATGTGATAGAGGCAGCATAACATAGTAGTGGCCAAGCATACAGGCTTATAAGCTCACCTGAAAATAGGTTCAAATCTTAGCTCCTGCTCCAATTAGTCATGTGACCCTAAGTCAGGAGTTGGCACACTACAGCTCAAGGGCTAAACCTGCATTGCTGCCTGTTTTTGTAAATAAAGTTTTGTTGGAACACAGACATGCTCAGTTTGTACTGTCAATGGCTGCTTTTGTACTACAATCCCAGAGTTGAGCATTCGTGACGAGACCCTGTGGTCTACAAAGCCTAAAATATTTACTACTTGCCCCTTTACAGAGAAAGTTTGCCAACTCCTGCCCTAAGCAAGTAGCTCTATTTCAGTAAACCTTACTTTCCTTATAGGTAAATCAGTGTTAAATCAGTAATGACTTCAAAGGAGTTTCACAAAAATGAAATAACACTTAGAAAATACTTAAAACAGTGCCTGGCACATGGTAAGCAGTCAGTAAGGAACTGCTGTAATGATCATCTCTGTGTTTCTCTCCTTCCTGCTACAGAGAAAAGGCTATTTCTCTCCTTTTATCCAAGGGCAATCTCGAATGTATATTCCTGACACATTAACTCCCATCTTCTATAACAAGGGCTTAGTGAGCACTTGTTGTATGCCAGGCATCAATGCAGATGCTGACAGAACAAAGATGAACAAGATGAAAATCCTCTCAACCTTTATGTCCCTATCAACTCTCTCCTTCCCTTCAGCGCCTCTCTGCACCCCGATCTTGCACTCCTCATTCTGATCCTATTCCTCTACTTATTTGCTCACATCAAGGTCACTAATGAAGGCTCTTCCCAAGCGGCATTTGATATTATGGATTGCCCCCCTTTTCCTGAAATCTTTCTTTCTCTTGTCTTCTGATACCACACAACCTCTTGGTTTTTCCCTCCCTTCTCTCCTTTTTCAGGTACACCCTACCTTACTGGATCATTAAATATGGGTGTTTCTCAGGGCTTTGTTGTGGGCACTCTTCTCCCTCTAATCTCACTTCCTGAGGAATCTCATCTATTCCAAAGACTGCAATTACCACCTACATGCAAATAGCTCCCATATCTGTACCTCTATTTCAGACTTCTCTTCTGAGGTTCACACTAGCTTATCATCTACTAGACATCTTCACCTGGATGTTTCCCAGACCATCAAGCTCAACATAACAAGTATTAATTATATTTCCCTTCCCACTATCCCAATCTGCTCCACTTCCCTTTTATTATTTTTTAACCATATAGGTAAATGGTAGTATCATCTACCATTTTGTTCCAACTAGAGACTTGGAGTCATCCTTAATACTTCACTCTCTACATTCAATCTGTTTCTAAGTGCTTTCAAATTCATCTCTTGCCTATCTCTCAAATTTAGTCACTTCTCCTTCATCCCAATGATCCCTCTGTGGTCTAGCCACCACTCCCTCATGCCTATATCCTTATATATCTGTCCTTGCCATCTTTCAGGATATTCTCCACATATCACCAGAGTGATTGTTCAAAAAATGCAAATCTGACATTAGCCCCCTCTTTAATACTCATTGTGACTTCCCATTGCTTCTAGGATAAAGATAAACATTCTTAAGAAAGTTTGCAAGCCCTTATATGATCTAGCCTATTTATCCTCATCTTCTTCTCAATTAGGCTTTTGCTTCTTCTCGACATTCTAAACATAATGGACTTGGATTCTAGAATAGTGCCAGTCTTTCCCATCTTTAAAAATGCTGTTCCTTTTGCCTGGAATGTGCTTCTTACACTTCAGCTTAAATGATGACTGTGTCTGAAAGACCTTTCCGTATCAGCCCACCTCTCCTGCTTTACACTCTATTAACACACCACACTTGCTCTGCCATTACAATGAGTAGACTTTTTCAATGTGAGTTTCCTCCGCTCTTTAGGTTCCATGAAGACATGACTGATGACTGTCTTATTCAGCACAGTATCCAGGATGCCTGGGGCACAGTATATAAACACTCAATATATACTTATTGGATAAATGAATGAATAAATACACTGGCTTCTATCGTCAGCCTAAGGACATGTCTATTAAGCCTTTCCCAATAAACAGAAGTCCTTCTTTTAACTGTGTTTTCCTCTAGCTACAGTTCTCTTTCTTCTTTCCTTCACTGATGAAGATCTGGGAAAAACAATCTCACATGAGTTTCTATCTCACATAATAACTTTTGAAAATATGTATATTTCTATTGATTTCAGAGAGGAAGGGAGAGAGACAGAGACAGAAACATCAATGATGAGGGAGAATCATTGATTGGCTGCCTCCTACACGCCCCCTATTGGGGATCAAGCCCGAAACCTGAGCATGTGCCCTTGACTGGAATCGAATCCAGGACCCTTTAGTCTGCAGGTTGACACTCTATCCACTGAGTCAAACCTGCTAGGGCTCACCTAATCACTTTTTCAATGCACTATCTCGCCTTCCATTCCCATCACTCCACTGATTGTGACCATCAATGGACAAATCCACTGGTAGGTCCAATTGGTCTTTCTGCAACAATAAAATCAACTAGAAACTTTTGTTCTGGCTTCTGTGATATGCTCTCTCTGGTTCCCCTCCCACATTGCTGATTATTCATCTTCTTTGGTCTACTTCTACTCAGCCCTCACATGTTGGTGTCCACAACTCTGTCTGTCCTTGGTCTCCTTCCTCTCTAATACTATCTCCTGGTCCCTACTTCTCAGAGGTATTCCTAAAGCTACAACTGCCACCATATAATAATGATGCCTAACATCTTGTCTTCAATCCTGATACTCTCTTGAATGCTAGACTTCCATCTCTGTACCTCTCTACTTGGCTACTGACATAGCTCAGATAACATATCCACAACTCAGCCAGTTATCTACCAGGCACCTAAACTCGCCCCTTCTTCTATTTATCTTGGTAAAATGATGACCTATTCCACTGTCATCAAATCTATCTTTCAATGGTCACTAAGTTTGATCTCAAATATTTCTACCTCCTAAATATCTCTCAAATCCTCTTCCTTCCTCCCAATCTCCATTAGCACGTTCTCTCTTAGTTCAGGCCTTTATTCCCTTTGTCCCCTGGACTATTACAATAGCTTCCTAACAGGTCTCTTTACCTATATGTAACACATGACTGCCAATATGTATCACACAAATCTGACCCTGTCACTTTCCTTCTTAAAATAGAGCTCAGCATTGCTTCTACAATGGCTTTGAGGATCTGACCCCGACCATCTACCTGCTTCCTTTTATACTCCTGCCATATCTACTGCTGATTGTTCCTCAAACGTGCCATCCTCTTTCGGGATTTTCAATCTTTGCATATATAATATCCTCTGCTAGGAATCCCTTTTCCTCTTGTCTGTTTGGAGAACTATTATTCTTTAAGACTCATCTCCTTGTGAAAACTCCACAGAATTCCCAGGCAAGCTCCCATCTCTGGCTTACCAGGATGTTTATGAACTCTCTATTTTAGGCTCCCACAGTCCTCCTCCTTAAACTTTGGTCTCACACCAAAGTTCTTTCAGTCCCCAAATGCACACTTTACAACTTTTGGACCTTTGCTTTTGTAGGCCCCTTTCCATGGAACCTGTTTATTGCAGTAAGTTTCTTCAATCTTCTTGGCTCTTGCTGAAAAACTTTCCCTAGATTAGATTAGTTGTTCCCACTTACTCATCACCTCCCCTCACCTCCCACTTCAAAGCACTTATTATGCTTTATTTTTATTTTATGTTGTCTCTCTAGCTCACCACTCTGAGTCCAGCAGGGTGCTGAACACAGATGCTTAATAAGTTTATTGAATGAATGTGTCTGTGCATCTTACTCATTTATGCCTGACATTGGTTGAGCAATTTTTGACGAATGAAAACATGATATTATATGCAATATCTATCACATCTTGCCCTCAAAGATCCCTATGTGCCACATATCTGATTTAGCTTGGTATTCCTTGAGTTCCATCTTATAAGACACACTCCAGCAAGTATCCGAACTGGCTTGGGTTATTCGGCGGCGTCATATCCTCAGTTCTCTGGGCAGAAAAACACCAATATCCTAAATTTGTGCAAGAATCATCTTGAGAGCAAATGGCTGGATCTTGAGTTTTCTCGATTCCCAAAACTCTTGAAGCCATGGCACCAAACCTAACCACTTACCGCTTGAGAGGCCATCATTTCATTTATACTCTGTTCATACTGCTCTGCCAAAATGGCAAGTTTTCTTGTCTGCTCATCTTTCAGTGTCTTTAAGATTGTTTTGTGCTCATTCTTTGGAGTAACTTCCAACTGGTGATTCTTGAGTGCTTTATACTGTTTGGTCTGTACTTTGCAAGTGTCCTGAAACTGTTTTTTAATTTGCATTTCCATGGCCTGTGTGATAAAGTGACAAAAAGAAAATAAAGACACATCAGTAAACACAGAAAGTCTTCCATTGTAATGATACAATTCAGGTGCTGGGACCATCTGTCTTTTTGTGCAGTGACCTACACCACTGGTCAATAACAAATACATATGACACAGCAAGAGTTAACTCTACCAATACTTTTGGTTTTATATTAAACTAGAGGCCTGGTGCACGAATTTGTATACCAGTGGGAGTCCCTCTGCCTGGCCTGTGGGATCAGGCTGAAACTGGCTCTCTGACATTCCCTGAGGGGTCCTGAATTGTCAGAGGGTGCAGGCCAGGCCAAGGGACCCTACAGGTGCACAACTGGGGCCAGGGAAGGACCAAGGTAGGGCTCTAGGGCATGTCTGGCCCATATCACTCAGTCCTGATTGGCTGGACCCCAGCAGCAAGCTAACTTACTGATCAGAGCATTTGCCTCCTGGTGGTCAGTGCATGTCATAGGAACTGGTGGACCAGTCAACTGTCTGCCCCCTTGTGGTCAGTCACATCATAGTGAGCAGTTGAGTGGCCTTAGCATATCATTAGCATATTATGCTTTGATTGGTTGAACGGCTGAATGATCGACCAGACACAGCATATTAGGCTTTTATTATATAGGATAAATATAAGTAATTTTGAATTTATGAATGGATGAAAATATGAATTATTATGAGGGGATCACAACTCTAAGCAGATTGTGGCATGCTATAAAGCTCAGTTTGTTAAAAGTTTGTTCATTATTTTAATGGTTTCCTAGTCAAATCTTTAGTGTCCTCTATTATTTGTTGTTTCCCCCCATTTTTTGTTGTTCCCCTCATTTTCAAGTAAGAAAAAAGATGGCAATGTATAAGCCAGCTCTCACTGTTTTGTGTTTCCTTGACAATTCCAGTAAATTTCAACATAAATAAAAAGAAAAGGTGATTTTAGTATTACCCCTGCCCCCTATTAAGAGGTTATACTGTATGTAGCAATATCAAATGTGCATTTTGGCAAGGAGAAGGTGGGGTGTACTGTAAGTCCAAAGGCATTCCATCAGTTTGCCTCACAATCACATGTGTATTTCTTAAACCCCTGAGGAGTTGTGGTTACAGGGATCACTAATTGGACAGGTTAGGATTTGACTGGAGAGGAGGATGGCCAGACTGATCGAATGGTTCATATCTGTGTCAAAAGTGACAATGTCTCCCTTGACATAGAGCAATAGTCTCGTCATTAGAGCCCATTTAGCAGTCAGCTACGATGATCTGGAGGCAGTGAGGGCCAGAGGAGCTCCATCTCTCTAGCGCAGGCACATCTAGGTTCATTGTTGATCCCCATCCACATGGCAGATGCCACACTCTTTTCTAAAAGCTTGGTGTGCTTTAGAGTCTTTTTCAATTGGTAGTGCGACTACCAATCATATGACTGGTCTGACAGATGAAACTTATCTGCTCTACACCTGCCAGGTAGCTTTCTTATTTCCTGGTTTTAGAACCATGGGCTGCTGTTGGTCCATACATGACAATTTTTCAAAGGGCAGGTCATGAGGGAGTCAGAGAAACTGCATAATGGATATAAAGAAAAAAGGAGAGATCATCTCGTAGAAAGGCTTCCAAACCAGCCTCCCAGCACCACCTCTTCAGAAGTTTGTTCTATACAGATTCTTGTGCTTCACTTCTGGAGAGTCATTCAGTAGATGTGGGGTCCAGAAATTTGTAATTTTGAAACGCCCAGATGACTCTGACCATCATCATCCAGGTGTAGGAGGCACTGATCCAGGTTCACTCTGTTCTGGAGCACAGACAGGGAAATACTTCCATTTCCTCTTACCTTTAAGTTTTTTGGCTGTTGCCGAAGTTCCATGACATGCTTTCTGTGCAGTTCCCTTTCCCGCCTCTTATTGTACTCCAGCTGGTTTTCTAGTTCAGTCTGGTGCTGTAGACGGATCAGATCCATGCGTAGCTTCTGTAACGTGTGCAGCTGTCGGTACTCTAGCTCTCGGGTGGACTCATCATGCCGGATCAGCATGGCATGCTCCATTTCCTTCTGGGTCCGCTTTTTATTTAGTTCCTGCATTCAGGAACAAAAGATGAAGGGAGAGAGATGAATGGAGACAGACTGGATGGTATTCATAACTGAGGGAAACCGAGGAACAGCACTATGAACTCTCTTAATTAAACCCATTAGTGCAGCAGTTCTCAACCTGTGGGTTGCGACCCCTTTGGGGGTTGAATGACCCTTTCACAGGGGTTGCCTAAATACATCCTGCATATCAGATATTTACATTACGATTCATAACAGTAGCAAAATTACAGTTATGAAGTAGCAATGAAAATAATTTTATGGTTGGGGGTCACCACAACATGAGGAGCTGTATTAAAGGGTCGCGCCACTAGGAAGGTTGAGAACCACTGCTCTAGTGTTTGGCAGCATAACCTAATGAGATTAGATTAACAATCCCTGGAGATTTAGGTTCTGTATGTGGGGCCACCATTTTTACAAGATGGCCAACTTCCCGCCATCACAATGACTCTTATCTGTAAAATGGGAATAATTCTACCCAAGCCCTTCTTACCTCACAGAGCTGTTGTGACCCTTAATAATTAGGTGGTGTGACATGCACAGGTCTAAATACATGTTTCTTCAGTTAAAACAGTGGTTCTCAACCCTGACTGCCCATTAAAATTATGTGAAGAAGCTTTTAAAACACAAGATGACTGAATCCCATAACCTGAAATTCAGATAATTGTCTGGGGTGGGACCATGACATCAATAGTTTTAAGGGTTTCCCAGTTGGTTCTAATAGGCAGTTAGAGCTGAGAATCACAGAAGTAAACTGATCATGTCTGCAGTGTTCTTATGGGAAAATACCCTTTTTTTCCTGTATGTATCAGAAGTAGGCCAATTACCTATTTTTTTAAATCTCAGTGTCCATGGTATGCTGAGGAAAAGCAGAGATTTCTCTCCTTTTATCTTGTCCATTAGAGTCTGTTTGATCATTTCTAGTTCTAATCATTGTGTTCTTACCACTTCTATTCATATCTCTCTTTTGTTGAAGTGGCAAAAGAAAGAAAACTAGGAAAAAAGGAGGGATAAGTTCACCAGTTCAAGAATATTTCCTGAATGGCACTGTATCAAAAATCTGAACCATGTGCTCTGGATGCATAAAAATGTTTACTAAGCCTGACTCTGTCCTCAGCTAGGGAACTGTATTAGACATGTATGGAAGTATATGCTCAGCTCACAGATACATGAGCCAATTTATTTTTTCTACTAGGAATTTGGAATTGAGATTCATAAACAGTGAATCCTTATGTACAGCTAGAATGGAGGGGCATATAAAAACTACATATGTGGTAGCTACCCGCTGTTAGGAAGGCTGAGTGATTAGAGAAAGCTGGGCTTCAGAGCAAAAATAGAAAGAAAGAAGAAAGAAGTGCAGGGAATATATTGATGTCCAAGTTTCTGACTGGTTCTAAGCACTCCTGTAGGTACAGCTATACTATTGCTTTTGAGTTTTATGAGACATTCCTATGTTTCCATAGTAAATTCCCTGCTTTTGGCTTAAGCTAGCTCAAATAAATTTTAGTAACATGCAAACCAAGAACCTTAATTCATACAGGGGAAATGAGTTTATGTGTAAATTAAAAAAAAAAAAGACAGAGCAAGGTTGGCAGTGCTAAGTGCTATAAAACAGGTAAAAATCTTATGCTGTGAGATTTCTGAAAAGTGTAATATTACCACTACTTTAAAAGGCCAACGGGAAAAATTTTGAGCTGGACTTTAAGTTAGAATGATAGGGTGGCTCTCTTCTCTAATGGGACCCACTATGGGGAGAAAACGCAAGTCATTTATTTCATAGAATTACCAGTAACATATGTATAATAGTAGGGATGAGAATATCTTGCATACCTGGGCCTTCTATCCTGAAGAGAAGTCCTTTACACAGCATAGCCTCTATTACTGGAGCAAAGTCACTAATCATTCATTTATGTATTACACAAATTACTCGTTGAACATACCCTATGCATCAGGCACTGTTGTAGGCACCAAGGAGAGAGCAGTGAACAAGTACACCCCTTGTGGAGTTTATTTTCCAGTGGGGAAATATCAGAAGTGCAATTTACATTTGTTTTAAGGAATCCTATATAATAATCCTATATAATAAAAGGATAATATGCAAATTGACCCTAACAGCAGAACCACTGGGAATGACTGGTCACTATGACACACACTGACCATCAGGGGGCAGATGCTCAATGCAGGAGCTTCCCCCTGGTGGTCAGTGCCCTTCCACAAGCCAGGCTGACCACAGCCCCTTCAGGGTGTGGGGTCCAGCCTCCTCAGCAGCGCTAAGGATGTCTGACTGCAGCTTAGGCCTGCTCCCTACTGGCAAGTGGACATCCCCCGAGGGCTCCCAGAGGGATGTTTGACTGTCAGCTTAGGCCCGATCCCCCAGGGAGTGGGCCTAAGCCAACAGGTGCACATCCTCTGAGGGGTTCCAGACCCCGAGGGCACAAATTTTTGTGCACCGGGCTTCTGGTATAACATAATATCCCAGAGCATCTCCCTGTATCTCCTCCTGCTTTTACTTTTCCTTGGTTTATTTTTCCTCTTTGCCTGGGTCATCAAATCTTCTTTTAAAAAGCACTAACTGGCCCCTAGGTGGCACTAAAGAACAGTGAACCCTTCCCAGATTCCAGTCCATTGACCAAGGGAAGCAAAGGAAAGCCCTTGAAATGGGTAAATATCCTGTTCCTAAGTCACTATGTCACGTTGAACCTTTGAGTACCAGGTCTCCCGATATTGGGCACTTATACATTCCACACTTTCCTAAACTAAGAAGTCCAAACTGCATCTGAGCTGCCCAGAGCTCTGAATCTCCTGGGGGGGGGGGGGGGGGGGCAGAGGGGAAATAAAAGATCAAAGCAAACTATACTTTCAGAAGAAATCAAATGCTTCTTTTTATGTTTAATGGAATGCTACAAGGTGTTGTTCATCAGAAGTACCTGGGTTACAAGCTATTGGTCTTAGCCAGCTAATTCTGACATATACTAAAGTTTGGGAATCAATGAAAAATATTCAGGGTGTAAGTTAGTTTCAGCTCTTCCATCGACTCATGTATAGCTCTGGGCAAGTTTCTTAATCTATGTTTTATTTTCCATAGGTGTAAAGTGAGGATAACTTTTCCACAACCAACTACCATTCTTGTGAAGATGAAATGAAAGAACTTAAGAAAATGATTCAGAATACATAAATATGTCATTATTATTTTTCTGTATTCAGAAGTTAATGTCTTAAAACTAGTTTTTATAAACTAGGAAGTGAAATAAACATGATACTAAAGTGACTTTTCTGTTATAATAGTAGGTTGTTCCCTTTACCTTTAATTAATTGCTGAGATGTAAGATGGTAAGCTGCCTATAATATTTTAAAACATGAGGGTTGGGGGGGAACATTGCCCAGTGCTGTGCCTATATAATATTGTGGACTGTGCTTTCAAGTTTTAAAAATGACTTCATATATTTTAATCCCAATTGGAACCCTATGTGGTGGTAAGATTATAAAGCTTTACCACTTTTATACATGATAGTAAGGAATTTGGGAATTGAGAGACTAACATAAGACCATCTAACTTCTATAAAACAGAACTGAGGCTAAAAGTCAGGCTTTTAGATTTTTGACATTTTCCATTAAAAGATGTCCCAGTGAAGGCTTATATTTTTTCTGTTTTATGCTTTATCAATCTGTGGTACAATATTTGGAAGAATTCCTCTGAACTAGCTAGACACTCTGCAATGGTTGCTTCATCTGTACAAATGACATAATTTAAAGTATAGCCATGCCATGTGCACACCTATAGTTTATACAAATTCAACAAAGTAAGCTAAGAAAAAATACAAAAACAAATGTCATGAACAGATGATTCTGCCCACCAGTGTACTCAATGTACATGCCCTGGAAGAAGTGTGAAATGGAAAACATCACATTCTTTAAGCATCTCGCCAACTTAGTATTGAAACAGGTATTTTCATACACCATGGCCCCTAAAGCACATCACCAAACTTTATGTGAATGTACCTCCTATGTAAGATGTGGGTCCAGGGTGTGTCCCCTAATCAACCTTTCCTAACTGTGGCCCGATCATTCCATTTTATTTAAATTTCAGTAGAAAGTGCTATTGACTACTTTAAAAGCAGTTGATCTCACTCAAGTCAAATTTTGTCCTCATGCCCACTGAGGTTGAGTAAAAACTAGAATTCAAAATTTTAAATGGAACCCTATCTAGTTTGGCTCAATGGATAGAGCACTGGCCTGCAGACTGAAGGGTCCCTGATCTGATTCTGGTCAAGAGTACCTGTCCGGGTTGCGGGCTCTATCCCCAGTAGGAGGAGTACAGGAGGCAGCCAATCAATGCTTCTCTCTCATCATTGATGTTTTTATCTCTTCCCCTTTCCCTTCATCTCTGAAATCAATAAAAATATATTTTTTTTTTAAAAGAAAAAATGTTTAAGTGGAGATGCTGTTAGCCTAAGACATTTAATGCTTTCTTCCTTTCAGTTCATAGTTTCGTAACTGCTTAGAAAACAGTGGGCATCTGTGTGCAGTGATAATAGTGGAAGAGGCTCAACCTAATCTATGTTGATCTTTCAAAAATGTTTTTAATAGTTAAAATGATTGCTAATACTCACTTTTGGCAAAGATACAGAAAAACAGGTACTCATTGTTGGTGGGCGTATAAGCCCTTTTAGAGGGCAATTTGGCAAAATCTACATGTATATACGTTGACCTGAAAATTTCACTTGTGAGAATGTATTCTACAAAATAGTTGCATATGTGTAAAAAGATCTCTGTGCAAAGTTGTTCTCTGGAGCATTGTCAGTAATACTGTAAAACTTCAAAATATCCACTGAGAAGTACCTCATTAAATAAATAATCTCATAGCCATTCCAATGATTGAAAAGAATGAAGCAGAGCTGTATGTCCTAGATAGTAAATGGAAAAAAAAAGTTACTAAACAGTATAGTGGACATCTGGGGTTTCTTTGGTAAATTCAGTATCCTTTCCCCTTCTTTTAAGTCTCCCCTTTCCCCAAAATGCTATTACACCCTTTCTGGAATCAGGGATTAAAAGAGTAAGCACATTACCCAATCAAGTTTTCTCTCCTAGAAATCTGAATTGGAAGCAGCAATAAAACACAAATTAAACATGGTTGGAGGAGATACATTCAAAAGGTGATGCTTTGAGCAACGTCCATCGGTGCTTGCTCTCTGGGTCATGAACATTGCTTTCGCAGCTTGATTCTTCCTCTTTTCCAGTGTGATTTTCAGCTCTGTCATCTATCCCGTTACCCTTCCAATAAATTCCTTCCTGTGCTATATTAACCAGTTTGTTCCTTTCAAATCAAATAAACCACTGATACTAATGTAACCTTATTTTTTTAAAGTTCTATATAATATGTGAGAGTTCTATATAATATTTTAGGCTTTATGTATGCATACATATGTACAGAAAAAAACTGGAAATATGTGTGCAAATTAATGTTAATTGTCTCAGGGTATAGATTGGATAGGATGAGAATATCAAGAACTTTCATTATTCAACTTTGTATTTTTCTGTATTTGTATTTTTTCAATGTTCTTTGATTACTTTTTCAAACAGAAAGAAAAACTGAACATTTCATGAAGACGGCTCTGGAATAAGACTAAACAAAAGAAAATCTAAATTCTTAAGAAAAATACCTTCATAGAGCTATTCTTCACTCAGTTGGTTAGAACTTGATAGTAAAGAAGTCATGAATATAGTTTCTATCATTTTGGGGGAATAATTCTCTTCTACAGCTTTTGTTGGTAATAACTGTCCCCTTAGCCTCAGATTTCTTCCAAATATGTGCTATTAGAATAACTAATAATTGCCAGATGAAAAGAATCACAAATATATTATTTCCAACTGGCTATTGGACTTTTTCAATTAGACTTTTTTTGCTTTCCAACAAACTCAGCATATCTAGTAACTGCATTAATCAGTTTCTTAACAACACCTTTCTAAGCTCTGTTTCCACCCAAATCCGCATTTCCCCAAGTCTTAAACCTTAGAAATAAGTCTGATTCTACCTTCATATTTTCTCTGATATCTTCTGTATGCCAAGTCTTGCTTATTTTGTACTTCAAAATATGTTTCAAACCCACCTCTCTTTCGATAGCTACCACCACCATCTTTGTCTATAGCCTATTTCCTGCCATCAGATCTCTTTGCTTTTCATTAATTCCCTCTAATCCAGTATTTTTCAACCCTTTTCCCCCATTACTGTCCCCATCAGAGCCTTTTTAGATTTCCCCTTCCCTGACCATCTACCCCTGAAATGTTAACACCATGGATATACTGTGTATCTGTTTATTACTGTGACCCTTCAGAGGGCCTCAAATTGTTGTAATATCTAAGACTCCTCCCCTACCAGAACCATTTTCACACCCCCTGCCCATGAGAATTCATGCTCTAATCAAACTGGGCTGATCTCACTATAGTAAAATTTTAGCTATATCACTGCCTGACTCAAAAATGTTCAGCAGTTTCCCCCTCTTCCAATAAGATGAGAGGACACAGATAAAGAGCCTGAGCCTGAGCCTGGCTCATGGTTGTGGTCAGTAAGTTTGAGTCTGCACTGCCCTATTCCTTGCCATTTGAATACTATTGCTCTCCAGAAAGTTATGCCAATTCTCATTCCCATTAAATGTACCTGAAGTGCTTGTTTCCCTCATGCAAGCAAACACTGTTGTTGTTTTTTGTTTTAACCAAACTTGCTGTTTTTACCAATGTGCTAGCTCATTTGTGAGGTTCCTCTTTGATTATACCAGGTCACAATGATTTCCTATTGAACTTTGTATTGCAGATACACATTTTCTATTCCTCATCTCAGTAAAAACATCCAATTTCCCAGAGTAGAGGGTTTGAAGTCATTTTTGACTCTTCCCTCTCCTAAAATTCTCACATCATTAGGTCTGAATTATTTTTATTTCTGCTTCAGATCTAATCTTCAAAAGCTTATATGGCCCTAAATGGTTTGGCTCAGTGGATAGAGCATTGATTGGCCTGCGGACTGAAGGGTACCAGGTTCGATTCTGGTCAAGGGCATGTACCTTGGTTGCGGGCACATACCCAGTATGGGGTGTGCAGGAGGCAGCTGATCAATGTTTCTCTCTCATTGATGTTTCTAACTCTCTATCCCTTTCCATTGCTCTCTGTAAAAAATCAATAAAATATATTTTTAAAAAAAAGCTTATATGAATCTTATAGTATTGGGCTAGGGGAAATATATCTAACTAACATCTCTCTATCCCTACTGCCTCTTCCAGGTAGAACTGGAGAAGAGCATCCTAGCTGAGCTCATTGTACTTGACTTTTGACCACTCACTCCCTCACACTGATGCACTGATTCTTCAAAATAAAGAAAACTCACCATTAGTCTTCTGCTTACAAACTCCTGGCAGCCATGCAACTGCCTTTAGACTAAAATCTAAATGCGTTGGCTTAAGAAACAAGGCCCTCCACATCCTGCTTCCAGCTACTCTTGTTCCAATGCTACAGTCCTCACATCCAGACACTCAGCATCTCATCAATCACTGAACCCTACAAACTCTTTCATGACTATATGCCCATGATACTTCATTTATATGGCTATTACTATTGCACCTAATATGTTCTATTGTAATTAGTCTGTTACAGGTCTGTTTCACCTCTGAGACCTAGGGCTACTTGAAGGCAAGGAGGACAGCTTCTCCAAAGCCCTGGTGTCTTCAGCGTGGCTTGGCACAGAGATGGCATTCCATAAGTGCTGGATGACTGAATGAGTGAACTGGAGAGTAGAGCATTGTATTGTTTTTTAAGTGTTTGATGTGGAGTCATAAAAACACAAGTCTGTGGAAAGCAGGCTGAACGCAAGTTATTTTACTTCTTTTGATCCTCCACAGCATGATATGGCTTATAATGAGTGTTCAATAAAACTTTATAATGTTTATTTGGAAAAAGTTGATTTCTTATTCTGTAAATGGGCTTTCTCTCATGAGTAATAAATTCATTGCCTGGCTCTTTGTTTACCTACTTTGTGTCAAGGTCCTAAAGACTGGAAGGAGCAAGGGGCTTGCTGCCCCATAAGTAAATGACAATAGTTAGGAATATAAATACCTCCCGAATGTTCTGCTGCTCCACCTCATGCCGCTTAATCATTATTTTCCGCTTGAAGAAACGACAGTTTTTGTCGTAGTACAGTCTCTGCTGAGTGAGAAGGTGGGCTTCCTCTTCGGCCTGTGTGTGCTGCAAGTTTTCTTTATGCTTGGATATCCGCTCTTGCTTTTCTTTCTTGGGTGTGCTATGATCCTCATTCATCTCCTTCACAAGAAAAAAAAATAAGGGGGAAAAACCATGCCAGTCTCATCAGCCAGAGAAATTATAATAGTTTATTGCAATGGTAGATTAAACTATTTGGAAAGCAAATGAAAATGTAAACACAGGCTGACTTGATGTTGCCCCCTCCCCCCAAACACACACACACACTTTTAAAAATCAATTAATTGAACAGTAAGTGAGAGGAAGACTTGTTAGTTTCCAAGTCTCTGACTTCTCAACTGTCAGAAATTATTTGTTCACTCATCAATCAAATACATATTTACTGAGTTCCCATCATGTGATAGGCACTGTACAAGGCATAAGGATACAATGGTGAAAAAAAGAACATGGTATCTACCATCATGGAGCTTTTTGGTTTAGAATAAAAAAACTAAACAAAGAACCCTATGAATTAAAAATGACTGTGACAACTGCTTTGAATTAACAGAAACTATTGAACCTTGGTAACAACTGAGGTGAAATTTGAAAAATCATAGGCATAGACCATCTAAAAGGAAAGGGAAGAATACTTTGGGTAGAGGAAACAGCATATGCAACACCATCAGGTGAGTTAACTGAAACATGGTATGTGTATGGTCAAGGACTGAAAGGCCAGAGTGTGGTGGAGTGTTACATGAGATGAGGCTGGACAGACAGACAGGACTGTTAGGTTAGAGGCCTTACAGGCTGAGTTCAGGATCTTTAGGATAGGAGAAATGGATTTCATATGGTATTGGGGGGTTATCATAATGAGATGCATTTCAAAAAGATGACTAGCTATTATGTGGAAAACAGTATAAAGAAGGAAAGAGTGTGTCCATGGAGACAGCTAGGAGACTAGTGCAAAGGTCCAGATGAGAAATGATAGAAGCTTGGACAAAGGAGGTGGGGAAAAGACCAAGAGAAATAGACAGGTTTTAAAGACAGGAAGTAACGCTGCAAATGTCACTCATTTGAATTTTAGGGAAAAATAGTTTTCATTTGGGATTATAAGCTATATTTTCAAAGGGACAAAAATTATGAGTATTTCAGTCCATAATGGTAAAGGGAAGAAAGCACTGAATCAGAACATTTAAGAAGATGTCATCTATGGAAGAAGGAAGGAAGATGAAAGCACAGTGTTCATACTTCTTTGTTCATACTACTCCTATGGACAAGCTTGACCTATAATATTGGTTAACTACTCAGTGAAATCCCCTTTAATTGCTAACACCTGTTTTATTTAAAGTTTTGTGATGCAGACATCACACAGTATTTAGATTATTTTTGTGCTTAGTCAAGAAGTCCTTGTAAATCAACTTTCTTGTTCTAATGAAGTCTTAAATGAAATATTAGCATCAACAAGAGCATGTGCTGTTTCCAGCATGGAGTAGTCTGGGATCACAACAGGAAAGCTGGTGACTCACTTCTTAATGCCATAACTTTACTACTAGGTCTAGTATTAACCACCACATTGCACACCCACATTCAAATATGTTCATAAAAATTCTCTCCAAAATCAAGAGTAAATTATTTCTGGACCATCCATCATTTTGTATCATCCATGCCCCTGCTATCTATCAGTAGTGGGGATCATGGAGATTGTTTTGTCATTTCGATGACAAATCCTTTAAGTATACCAACATCTAAATATACATGTCACATTAAACAGTGTGAACCAAGCTTTACTTCATTAGGAATAATACTAGCTTTGCACAGAAAGGCTTAGTGAGGCTATCTCAAATTGGGTTTAGGCCTGTTTTTCTTCATGAGCACGTTGAGTGACTTGTAAGTTCAGGCCTGTAGCCTCCTGCACTTATATGTCTGAGCATGGTGGACCCCAAACAGTCTTATGTCTGAAGACTGAGTGGGGACTCTTGAATGCTGTTCTGTGGCAGAATCTTCTAAAGGCAGAACTCATGCAATCTCCAAATGCCTTAGTATTACAAGAGCTCAAAATGGTAGCTGCGGTCATATTGTATGGCTTCCAGAGCATGAGTAAATATACAGCATTAGAAATAAGAAGACATTTGCAGCTGAGAAAATTTCTTACTTAAAAATCAAGGTGATCTCTGTGATCCAGAAATATCCTTCTATTGTGATATAATAATTATGCTCAAGCAAAAACTGAGAGAAAATGGAGAGAATGTGAACCTTCTTAGTTGGACTATTTTTCTCTACAGCTTGGTTTTCTAGACTTTTTGATGTCAGAGATTCTTTCTATTCAGGCAGTGTGGAGCAACTACAAGTTTCTGTGAGGCCCAACAATTACATCTAGGCGGGACCAAAGATCCTGAGGCCCCATCCCAAAACACTTGCTTTAATTTCCCAGTTGAAAAAAGAAATGGAAAGAAACATTGCTAAGAAAGACTCTTACTGTTACCTTAGAATCTGAGCTCAAATGAATGATTTCATATACTAGAACAATGCCTTATGTTGAATTTTATTAAACCTTAATACACTAGTAATTGACATATAAGAAATCCTAAGTCTCAGGAGAAGGAAAGTCTATGGAACTAGAGGCCATTTACCTATAAGTACTGGTAAAAGGAGAACTGAAGAAATCTGAGCTTTCAGGCCCCTCTTGGGCCACACTACTGGTCTTCAACCAAACATTCAAGAATTAATCATTTACTTATCAAATATTAACATGTACTAGACACAGGGATACTAAAAACACACACACAACATGGGCAACAAAACATCAACAACAACAATTACTACTACAAAACAAGTCATGGTCTCTACCTATATCACTTACTGGCCAATAGGTCAGTAGGGAAAGTAGCTTAAAGAATCACTAAAAAAAAATGTATAATTGAAAGCTAGTGTCATGAAACCAGAGGCACCTGCCCTGCTCAAGGCAGTCAGGAAGGTCTTCCCTGAGGAAGTGCTATTTAAGTTAAGGTACAAATAAATGATGCTAAATTTTACAAGGAGGAGGAATAAAAATAAACAGCAGAATTATAGTCAGGGAGGAATTGAGGGTGAGGCGTGTGGAGAGCATCCTGATGGAAGAAACACTATGAGCAAAGACTTTGGGGAAGGGCAGAGTTTAATACACTTGAGGAACCAAAAGGTGACTGTTGTGGCAGGAGCAGTGAAGAGTTGGGGGTAGGGTGAGCAGGTGGAGAGAACACTGCTGTGGAGTGAGACTGGAGGGGAGGCTGGCAGTAGACCATGTAGGGACTTCTAGTATTTTGATCTACATTAAGAGCAATAGGAAGCCAGTAAATATTAAAACCATGAAGTGATATGACCAGACTTATGGTTTGAAAAAATTACTCTGTCTGAAGTGTGGAGAAGTAAGCAAGATGGTTTAGCGTTAGAACAAATGGTTCATGAAGTGTGGTGCCTGGACCCCCAGTATCAGCATCACTTGGGAACTTGTTAGAAATGCATATTTTTAATTCCACTCCAGACCCATTGAATCAGAAAATCTATGAGTGGATTAGTAATCTGTTTTAATAAGCATTTCAGATGATTCTACTGTAGAGTTTGAGAACCAATGGGTTAGACTACATATTGATCACAAGGTATGATGAATCAATTTTAAGTTCCAACCATTCTAATGGCAAATTGGTGACTACAAATATTGGAATTCTTACCTCTTTTATTTTTTCCTTACAAATCTTATACTGCTTCTTCTGACTTTCTAAGAAAGTTGTCAAATCTTTCTTCTGCTGGGCCAAGATCTGTTGCTGGAACTTCTTCTCATCTGCTGCAGCTACCTTTGCCTGCAAAAATACCAAATACAATCTTGGATGACTTGTTCTTCACACAGAAGTTAGCCATATATATTCTCTAATGCATTGAAAGAATCCATAAATGCTAAATAATGTAATTTTTGAACAAATTATTAATTAAAAACAAAATAAGGAAATGCCTATTCTGATTTCCCTGTATCTTCAACAAACATTTTATGAGAAAAATATGAAGGAAAACCATAAACACATACATGAAAATACATGGGATGAAAGGTGAACTAACAATAATTATAATAAATTTTTTTTCATATTGACAGCTGCAGGATTATATTATAAAGCTGGATAAACATAACTGGTCAGTTTTATTCCAAGAATCTAACTTTAATTGATTAATTATTGCAACTATCAGATTTCACATCTAGTATACTAAGCAAAGCTGGTGACATTTGATTTCTTAGGTATCTGTCAGAATTCACAACAGTTAGACACCAGGACATTTGGGGGCTTCTTATTGAATGCCAACCAAATAAAAGATAACCCAAGAAATATTGGTTCCTGAGAGTGAACAAATCTAAATTTTAGGGAACCATTCAATGAAGCACTTATGTAGATAAGGTGCTTAAGAATCATGCTTCATGGTTCTTTTTTATATATCTTAATCTGATGTTTAGCATCCATGAACAACCATTCTTCCATTATGAACAATCCTTCCCACATAATTACCAAGTCAAATTCCCAAGAAAGAATCTGACTGGTTTATTTAATCAACATCCATGAACCCTCATGGATGGATAGCTGTTGGTGGAATGCTTCTTCCACAATTCTGAATTTTCCTTTCATGTGGAGAGAGAGAGTCTAATTACTGAAATACCCCTGGCACCCTGTCCCCAGTTGCTTTATCCCAGGGAACACATGTTCACCCTGCTTTTCCACACTTTGTAAATCTTAGGGAGGTGGCACGGAAGGTGACTCATTTAGTTCTACTAGGGCCTGGGTAGATAAGCCTGGCTAATTTTGTTCAGTAGGATTAGGCCTATCTTTCTTCAGATATAAATCACTTCTCCCATCTAACATTTATCAGCAATAACGGTGATAATTTTGACTGTCTGCCTTACCCACTCCTTTGTTTTGAAAATTAGTTAGAATCAGGATGGGGAAGATAAAATGTTCTCTAGAATACTCAAACAACAGCTAGACTTGCTGCAATTAGTCAGGTGCCCATCCAGAGTCCAATCAGCTGTAGGCAAGGATTATCACCAGCAAAAGGGACTATTTGTAGAGCAATTTTCCTTTGAAGAGGACTGTGGGTGTGGTAGGCACTGTCCAAGTTTCCATAGGTTAGAAGCACCTTTTGTGTGTGTGTGTGTTTTAATTTTACCCAGGCCCACAGCAAAGGATTGATGCTCAGAATACATCTGAATAGACAAGAATGTGGTACGCACCTTTAGTTACTATATTAACTTTTAATAATTTTAAGTAGCCCCATAAAACCATCCCCACTCCCTCACTAAAGCAATACTGTTCCTTTATCACCCAAAATCACACCCCTCTTGTGCTAACTGGGTGGAACAGGCTTGGCATAACCATGGCACGAAAGCATGCATACACATACTGACCTCCTTTTCTATGATAGCCACTTGCTTCTTGGCCAGCTTCTCCAGCTCGATGGACGAGTTGTTGGCATGCGTCTCCACCTCCTTCTGTAGCTTGAGGCGGTGCTCGTCCATCTCAGCCTTCAGCTTGTTCTCCAGGGCGATCAGCTGCTTCTGGTGCTGGCGCCGCATCCGCTTATATCCTGACATCTGTTCCCGCAACTCGTTCTCCTGCTCATGCTCATGGATCTGCCGTGTAACCTGATTTGGGTTGGGAAATAGAACTCAGGTAACCAGGTTTACGAAAGGCAAACTTTCAGGCAAAGGAGAAGAACCCTCGGACATAGTTTCATTTACATACTGTTTCCTGAACACTTAACTGTACCAGGCACTGTGCTGGATGCTCTTAATATACTTTATCTCTAATCCTAAAAACCATCTCACTCACTCATTCATTTTATTCATCTATGAGGTTGACTAATGTTACCACCCCGAGTTTATAGACAAAAAAAATTGAGACTTGCGGGGAATTTATTTATTCATTTGGCCAAAATAGATTTACATGTTTTTAATGTATCATTATATACAAGAGGTGAGCAAAAGTAGGTTTACAGTTGTGAGTAACATCCATTTGCATTAATAAAGTTGTTGTAATAATCATAACCTGCACATCTTTTTCTACACAAGCAACTGTGAACCTCCTTTTACTCACCTCTGTATATGATCAAGGTCACGTAGCTAATAAGGAGTGGAGTGCATGCTATTTCCACTCCACCAGGCTTCTCAGCCTGGGCACTGCTGACATGACACTGGGCAGTCCTTTGTTGTGGGGGCTGTCCTGTGCATTGTAGCATGTTTGGTAGCATCTCGGACCTTCCCACTGAAGTCCAGCAGCATCGCTCAAGTCAAGACAACTAAAAAATGTCTCCAGACATTGCCAAATGTCTCCTGGCCAGAGTAGGGGTGGGGATGGGGCATCACAATCCCTTTGACTGAGAATCACTCCGCCACATCATACTGCTGGGTTGTCTGTTAAGTATCATGTCTCGAACAGTCATAGGAATCTTGAATATCCTTTAAAAAATAGTTAGAACAAGACTGATTTCCTATTCTTAATATGAATCCAGAGAAAGAAAGAACTCTCTCTCTTAAATCTTCAGAAGAGATGTTAACTAATTACAATACATCTACTTGCTGTCCTAAAGAGGACAATGACATTTCTGTGATTTTTGGACGGCCACTATTCTCAATTTTTCCTTAACCCATTTACAAGTGAATGGCCAACAAACTGAACATTGCAAATGTGAATTCTGAAATCTCTTTTCTATCTATTTAATCTATTCTGATTTTTCAGTCCTTCCTTCAATTTATCACCCCTCATTATTTTCCTGTCAGATTCTCTGTCACTTCCTTCTCTTGTATTTATTTTAGAAAAAAATATTATAACATTAGTTTGTGTTTTTTTTTACTAAGGAATTTAGTCATTCCTATGTACTATTAGCCACTTCTCAATCTAAACCTCAAACAAGTTTTACTGGAAATTTTCATGCTGCTATTCTGTCTACTATTTTCAATTTATGGGTCAAAATGTATTTTGTACAAAGAACAATCTGTTTCTCTACTCTTTTTAGAAGGTTTTCCTGCATATTAGACTGAGTCCTCACTATCGAGAGTGCTGTTCTGTAACTGGATAGTATTATCAAAGTACACATTAAACATTAGCCAAACTTTGAAACCTTTCCAGCTGAAACTAAGGCTCGGTTTCATATTCATTTCTTTTTTCTAAAGGACAGTCCTCTCTAAAGTATGAGGAATAAGAGCAGACAATATTTCAAGACCAAAAAAGGGGTATCATCACCAAAGAGGCACCTAACACTCTAAAGTTTAATAATCTTTTTTTGTTATCACAACTATGTATTTTCTAATGGACTTATTTCATGATAAAGAAATAAATAGTTTAAAATATATGTGTATATTTCACTGCATGTTTGTGCCTTCCTGAATTTCAACTGCAGGGATTATAAACAATTCCAATTAACAGAAAGGATACCATTTAGTCCTTTCTGAATTTACTTGTTTTTCAGATAAATATGGCAATAAAATGTCTTTTAACGGTAATGAGTTCCAGAGATGATTTATCTGTATACTTTTTTTTCTTATTTTAGTATTCCTTCTTTAATCAGATTTCCAAAGCTGAGGCATGGCACACTCTAAAGCTATTGAAACTTTCCAGCAGAATGTTAGACTGGGTTGTGGTCAATAAAATAAAATATGGCCATTTTCCTAAACCAGATGGCCTAAAGATAAAACAGAAATGACTTGTGTCAAGAACATTTTTCTATCCTAATTGGTGGGTGAGTCCCTGTGAAAAGGGTGGTCCTACTGCAAACCAGATCATACAATTATGTGGCAGAAACAAATTACAAAGCTCGACATGCTAGCATTGCATAGCATTAAATTCCAGGAGAGACACTTAGCTTTTAAATGCTTCCCATAATTTGAAAAATCTCCTTCTTAAATTCCTACCGTCACCTTCCATTTGCACAACTAACTCTCTGAGTTACAAAGTCATTGTCTTTTTAGACACAGATAGTGTTACATTTCCATGTTCAAGCTAGATAGAGGACTGCAAATAAAAGTATAATCAGATGTTTCATTTGTAAAGTCTAACATAAAACTTATTTTTTAAATGTTACCTATAGTTATGTATACCTGCGCGTTTTTTTTTACCACTTTATTTTTAAAATTTATTTCTTTATTGTTGAAAGCATTACTTATGCCCCTTTCCCCCACACTGTCCTCTCCCAGCTTACCCCTGCCCCCCAGTGCCTGTGCATTTTAAGTTTAAACCTCAAGTCTTATGAATAAACTATTGTCAATAAAATAAAAAAGCTCATAATTTTTATTATACTTTATGCTTTAAGATGTGTTTCTCATGTAATTTACCTCTTTAATTTTTATAAAGCCTAAAATTTGAACTAAGATCCTATGGCTCTGAAATTGCCTGAGGAAATTCCTATCACCAAAGAAGAAATGAATGAAACTTTCAGTTGTGAAGTAATGAAGGAAATCAATATCCCAAACAATTAAAACTGAAGAGAGTGGTAAATCCAAGTAACAAATTGAATAAGTCTGAAAATGAGAGGTTATAGAAATGTAGGGACTATAGTTTTCACAATCCTGAACTCAAATATGTGATCAACTAAAAGTGAACTGTTTCATCTTGCATACCCAGTAGGTTGCTTGGAGGCAAATCTCATTCCTATGTAAGGGAACTTGGGCAAATTACTTAAGTGGAAGTTTTCATATGTAAAGAGGGACCACCCCTACAATAACTGATAACATAACATTTGTGTCTAGGAGGGTGTCTGACACTTAGGAAATGTTCAATGGATGCTGGTTCTTCTCCTTCTCTCGCCAGCCTCTGAGTAATCTCTTTTTCCCTCCACTAAGCATTTCTGGTCATGGGGACAATGGTCAGAAGTGGGTCAATGAGAAAAGGCAAGTTGAACAATAAAACTGTACTTGTATCCAGGTTGTGGATTATAAGATAAGGATGTATAATTTCTGAACTGTTAACTATTCATATACCTGAAATAATATGTTAAAAAAAACATAAAGGAAGACTGAACATTTTTTCAGAAAGTTTTTATAGCCATTCCATTCTATCTGGTTTAATTCCAGCAAAATGTGGACTTACGACATACCACATCACCCAAAGTGTACGATATGCTTACCAAGTACAGAACATTGCAAAGAAGGCTAATAAGCAACTTAGTGAGCACAAAAGAGGAACATGGTGGCTGATAATGTTACCCTCTTGAAAGATCAAAGCCAACTTATAGGATTAATGATATGTAAGAATCAAAATAATGCTTATAATAAAACTGGCTACCATCAGAACTTAGAACAAATGAAATTATACCCAATTCTTAAAAAGAATAGAGTGAGTACATTTTGGCATTAGAATGTTAACATCCTACTCTTTAGAATACCTAGGGGAAAAACATTTCATGTTCATGGGAAAAGTAACAGGCAACTCAGACTTACGCAGATAAACTGACAAGAAGAACTTTGAAATGCACACTTATAAATCCAAATTCTGATGTGGAAGCAGGGCTGAAAGAGACTTTATTCATTCATTTGTCCATTCATTCATTCAACACACATTTATTGAGAGTCTTGGGTCATGTGGGATAGGCATACAGATTGGACAATACAAGAAAAATGGTATCAGTAATGATCTTAGTGAGATTAAGAAGCCAACAAAAAGGAAAGGGGAGATATGCAATATTTTGCTAAGCATCCTCTGATACATTATCCAGGAAGAGAACACCTTTTTAAGCATTTAGAAACACAACAGTGGGGTTCAGGAGAGGTGAAACAGTAGCATTTATTGCTGAGTCTCTAATACTTTTATGCTTGTCTGTCAAACTCATTCAGGTACCCAATTTCACAATTAGCTGAAAAATCAGGTTGCATTTTAAAAAATCCAAAAGAGGACTCCATTTTTATATGAGTTTTACTACTGAATCTGTAAAACCAATGTCAAATAATCTATCTTTGCTTAGATAGAACAATAACTACTTTCTCTTACATGCTTTCCTGGAGCTTAGAAACTAAGAGTTGTATATACTTCTCCCTAATGTGTATTCTAATAAAAATTCACCTGTGTGGTAGCATTCTAGTGAGGATTCCCTCATGAGACCAAAAGCTGACTTGTCTGATAGTTATGGTCATGGTGCTCTTTGTATTAACATCTACCATGGGAACAGCCAATGACCAAGGGCATTAGGAAATTTTAAGAAAAAAAAAATGACATCAGATGTAACATCAACCAAAACACTTTTATGGGTCACTAATCTAATTAAAATATTAGGATCTCCATTCACCAACAATAAAAAACTCAAAAGGCAGGTGTCAAAGGCCCATAAGTCAGTAATTTTGAAGAACTATATAAACAATTCCGTTTTCCAGATAGGAACTTTCTTATAGAAGAAGAAGAAAGGATAAAATTTAAAGGATTCCATGAAATGCCCTCATTTTTCCTAATTTTTAAAAATAAGGTCAATAATCTTTCCCTGAAATGATTATTATTAAATATATAGTTCTAAAATTTCCTTAAAGTTTCCTCTAGTATCAAGGTTCGCAGTCCTTGGTTTTCCTTCGTTAGAAATGAAATTGTGCAGGGTGCATAATAAAATAAAAATCTCAGTTTTAAGGTTCCAAATTAATAGAAAACATCCAGCAGTAAAAGCTTATAGTCCATGGGCTTCATATACCTGCCAATGACTCCATTCAAAAGCACAATATAGAAAGAAATGCTCAAGAGAAAACCACAGATCTAGGATTCTTTTAGGTATGTACAAGAAATAGGCTGATAAAACAAATTTGAGGAACTATAATTTATTTTTTCAATTTGCAAGTCTGTTTAAAACATTTACATATTACTTATTTATCTAGTAATTGAAAAACTCATTTCTAAATTTCTCTCTTTTGCTGCTCACTTTTGGATCACTTTGTGGCTTATTACCACTTCTACTAGAAGACAGTAAAGAAAGAGTAAAATCAAAATCAATCAATATACAATTATGAGAAATGAAGAGAGGATTCAAGAATGATTTGTTTGTTATACTAGACCTTCATTTCTCCATGATCTTACTCTTACTTTTATGTCATTGAAGTAATTTTAGTCCTTTTTCATTTGGGTTGGGATCCATGAAAAATGGGTAAGATTCATAATATATTTTGAAAAATTAGAGTCTTTTTGATATTCCAGTGTCCTAATTTATATATTCTGATTGAAATTAGCCTTTAAAATAATATAATTGGTAGTAAAACTGAAGCACTTGGTAATATACATTAAAATATCCATGCCAATAGTTAGACTACCCAAAAATGGGATGTGGAATCATACAATATCATACCACTTTTCCCTTCCATTAATTTTTCTCTCTCTCTAAAACCCACTAGATACAAATACCACTAAACTCTGATAAACTCCCACCAATCCCACTGTGATTCCCAAAACATTACATTTGAAGGGGGTTTTCCACAAAACAAAACAACACCCAGCTTACTTTGTGGCTACAGCAGCAGCCTATTAGCTACTCTTTTTATCTTAATACAGGGGCAGGGGCCTTTTAGCAAATCAAAAGTCCACCAGAGAGACAGATCCCAGCTGTCCTCAGGAGGGGCACTATGAAGCCTGCAGAAGTCAGAGGGATTCCTGAGGACTTTGCCCACAGCCCTGAGGTGGCCTAGTAGGGAAGCAGCTTTCATTTTCCACAGAGAGGGAAGCTGTGATGGCTGATGTACACAGAGCAGCTCCGGGTGAGCTCACAAATGCAAGCGTAAGATCATTCTGGCATGGCAGTAGTAGTATCTTAGTTACTAGGAGGTAGGAGAGGTCATGAATATATGATGTGGGAATGAGGGTGTGGCAAGTGAGAAGAGAAGAGAACCTGCCCTCGAGAGGGGAAATCCACTTGGTATAATGTCTGCTTCACATTCAAAACCTGCTTATGATGCTCTGGTTCTCAGTGGTTGTTCATCTTTTTCCTCTCATTTCAACGTGAACAGGTCTGAATAAAGGTTACAAGTCTCACAAGAGTCGGTGGTAAGTAGTAACATTCCATAAATACCATATTTCTTCTTTTGTCAGATATCATGGCATGAAGATATTACTTAATATTTCATGCTTTATTTAGACTCAGAATCATGTTTTTAAGGTGCTTAACAATCACTAGCAAATACATAGTGGACAGTTTAAGATCTCCATTACACAGTATAGCATTCATTTAAAATGAAAAATTGTTCATTAAAGAGATTACAAAGAACTTCTATACAAAGAAACTTAAAAACAGGCTTATTATTTATAAGGAGTCTACATTAAATTGCTGGCTTTTAAACAGCAGCAGGCATAGCAATATGTGGGTGCTTTAACTCCCTTTTTCCTTATATTTGGGTTTGTAAAGATTATAATCCATTATTAATTCCAAAGATAATCGAAGCCTCTTAAAGACTTGAGAAATAAATGGCAAATCAGGTTTAAAATATAGGACAAGAAAAATAATCATTTCTGGGTCGGCCTTGGATGATGTCATCATAGGTTCTAAATGTAATAGCCAGGCAGTGTACACTAACTCTTTCTGCACATGTAACCTCTAACATCAATTTGGGCAAAACAACGAATATTTCAATAATATTTCGGCCGAGAAGTGAGATTCAGAAGCAAAAGATTAAAGAGAGTTTAGAGTGCCAAGGATGAAACGATATGAGTGTGTGTGTGTGTGTGTGTGTGTGTGTGTGTGTGTGTGTGAACGCGCACGCGCACGCGCTGGGGACCAAGGGGAGGAGGCATGAAAACTAACTCTTCCAGCACACACCCCTTTTGCTACTACAAGGGCATCCAGCAATCACATTTGCAATAGTAAAAATGCTGAAGGATCCTACAGTATTTTTTCTTCCACAACCATCCCTATCCTCTCCTACAAAGCCCTTCTTGCTTTATTGGTGCCAGGAAATTCTTCAGGGGTTAAATGGGGAAGTGCAGCCACTACCATTGTTGCAATAAATAAATGAATGAACCAGAACGAACCAGCAATCCATCCCTAGGAAGCAAGTTATCTTATTTTCTACAATTATACACAGTAGCTGGCAACCATATATTTTAAAAAATTGTGTTTTATCTTTTGATATCTGAGTATACATTATAGATATACATGAATCTATATAAAAAGAAGCTTAGTGCCCTGCATACACGTACATCAAATCCCTCTAAAATATTTTTAGCATTATTATTTTACTGAAAAGACAGTTTTTTAAAAATTAGATATAATAGCAACTTCATCTTAAAGGCCTTTTATTTTACACATACAACATATATAAATACACACACACACACACACACACACAAAGGTTCCCCCCCACCCCCCATGCCATAGACAATGCTAAAATATCTGAGATCAGGTTGCTATGCCAACAGATTTTTTCTAAAATGAATAAAATTATTAGGAGGGAGAAAACATTCTTGACTCCTTTCCTCCCATCCATGAAGCCGAGAGAGGCTCAGGGAGGGCGAGAGGCTGCCAGATGGGGAGGAGGGGAAGGAAGGGAAGGTGAGTAGAGGGGTGTTTGCTTACCAAAGATGCTGATTTGATCGTGGCAAAGCGCTCTCTGTTCCGGTAGTGGAGGGCCTGGCTCTGAACTGACTGGGTAGGCCGTGGCTCAGGCCTGGGATCGCCGTGGCCCGCCTCATCCCTTATGAATACATGATCCTGCAGAAATGGATAAAAACAAGGAGAAAGTCCAGCTGTGCTCTTTCCTCGCCGGCTGCCTCTCTCTCACCCCTCTTTCTGCACAAGCACTGCTGTTTGAAATGCATAGTTTAGCTCTCTGCTAGTCCCCGCAGCTCCCACGGTACAAAATGAATAAGCAACACATTGCAGCCTTCAGTTAGGAATGTCAGCTGATCGCTAGTGGGATGCCTTCTGAATCCCTGGCAGGCTTTTTCTTTACCTCCAGAATCACATATATGCAAAAGAAAAAAAGAATAGAAAAAACAATGCAATGTACAGACTCCTTAGAACAGTTTGTTTAAAACGCTGTAACCAAATAATTCCTTTAAAAATGTCATGTCCATGTCTAGCAAGGAGGATGCTGGTTGCTTTTAACATAAAAGCGAGCCTCCGCCTCATTCCCTTGAAAGATCTGCTTTCTCAATTTAATTTTATTTGCGCTCTGTTCGGTAGGATCATCGTTCTGCCTAGAACCAGTGTAGGCTTGTGCCGAACTGCCTCTCTATCTTGTGCTGAGAAGATTCGGCAGTCACTGAGGGATCCTGCTTTCCAGTCATGATCGTACACAGTTCTAGCACCTTCTCTCTACAGCTTCTGAAAGGATTTTTTTTTTTAGATTTAAAGAGACAGGCATACAATTTTAACCAAATGATAGTTTCACAAATTCTTTTTCAACTCAGTCTCAGTATGCTCACCAGTGTGAGAGAAGCTGGAATTTAATGCCCTTGACTGATTTAATCAAGCCCATGCTTCTTGATAGGCAAAGGTGATTAGTCTTATTGTAACACCCAGTGAAAAATCACACACTCCCTGGAAGGATAGCAATGGACGTTTCTTAAATGCAACTGAGATGACTTTTAAAGGGGACAATGCTTTCAAAGGGTGATGTGTCTCTCCATAAAAGATGGAGTGGTCAGTCAGTAAGTAGGTCTGATCCTGCAGAAAAGAAGAGACTATAATAATTAATAGCTCAAAAACATGTACAACCATGGGGGATTTTTAAATAGTACATGTTCAGGACAGTGAAGGAGAAATTAATTCTCTTATTTCCCTAGGGGTTTAGGAGAAACCATTTGTGAAAATTCAGTTTTGCATTTTGCCCATGACTACTTGAATTTTTTTTAAAATAATTGCCTTTTCCTTCATTAGCAAACAAAATTAAAGGTTTAGAAAATATAAAATTTTATTATATACTCTAAAATGTTGATAAGTCAAAAGCACATATATTCCTTGAGGGACATTAAATTTTATATCTACGTTTTTATGTAAAAGCCAAGAGCCAAGATTAAATTTATCATCGGGCTGCTTTTCTTTATCCTTTTATAAATTTAGAATGCTTCAGAATATTGGGATGGTAGCTCCCATTATATCTATATTTAGAGATTTTTTTTCAATTTACTGTATTGTTATCTATTTAAAAAAATAATTACGGGACCCTAAATGCCATTGAGGGCACATATATCAAATTTAAGGGATGTTCTACTATAGTACTGTGCCATAAGATAGCCACTAGCCACATGGATATTTAAATTAAGTTAAAATGTAAAAATTCAGTTCTTAAGTCACAACAGCTATGTTTCAGGATGACACTAATTATGGCTACCATATTGAATGGTGCAGATATCATTTCCATCACTGCAAAAAGTACTATTAGTGTTGAAGATTAAAAATGCATTTAACCCATATTTTTCAATTTTGTAAAATAAATAGGTCAGTTAAAAATTTTCAATGTTATTTTCTGGGAAATCTAAACTCTTATTTCACAGGGAAAAGAAAGATTAGGTGTGGGATTGAAATTTATGCAATAAGTTTAGGTTCTAAAGAGAAAGGCCACCATTCATGTTGCTGAATATTCATTAACAAACTACACTTACCTCCAAAATTGATCTTTCTTAATAGTGCAGTACCAGAAAAGCAAGGAGCTTTTAAATGCTAGCAACCAGAAGAGATAGTCTAGGTAGAGGCCTGAGGAGTCAGCTTTTGGTGAGGATTAGTTAGGTAACATTAAGTGCATTGATTGAGATCCCAAATGATGTGGCAGCCATTGTTTCAAATTGTTATGACTTGATTTACAATTATAACAAGTGACACTAGAATCCACACTCCTCACATAACAGAAAACAAAACAAATTTATGTGCAAATATGTATAATTTCAATATTATTGCTTTAATTTCTCTTATATAAAAATGAACACGTTTGAATTAGGATCCTGCTTATCAAATTAAAAGTCACATTCTATTAGCTAAGTTTTTAAACACAAGGATCTTGGAATACACTGGACAAAACTAAAAATCATAGTAATTTTGGTTGACACATAGCTAATTAAATAACCCAGTAAGGTCTAATTTTAAAATTATGCTTTTTTAGAAGTTAGTCTGAAGAATAGGTATAAAATTTTAATATACTTTAAACATAATGCTGTTTCTTTACTTAATACTGTTATGTTTTTCTTTTTAAAAAGAGCTTTTAATTTTCCATAGCAGTTTCATAACAGATCACCAACATTAAGGTATGCAAGAGAACCCAAAATGGGGCAAACGAGTAGTTATCTATTTAAAGTACACAGGAAAGTGAATTTCAAAATAGTCAATTCCTTTGCATAAAACAAGTTCAAAACTCAGAAGGCAACTTAAATAATGAAGCCATTAATTGGGGAAATGTGACTTGAGAAGCAAGTCTGAGCAAGTCTGACTATACTTGGCTCCCTGAGTTTCTGAATTAAACACATTTTAAGACTAACAGTGGAAAAGATCGGTTTGCTATTTTATGTAATTGGGCACATATGAAGATTATTTACAAATGATGGGAGGGCCATCTTCTTTGATGTTGAAGAACGATTTTAGAATAGAAGAACAATTATCATGTTCTACTTTATCAAAACAAAATAGCCCTGGTCAGTGTGGAGCGTTGTCCCATACACTGAAAGGTTGCGGGTTCTATTCCTGGTCAGGGCACATACCTAGATTTCGGGTTTGAGGAAAGGGGTTGTATGGGAGGAAAACAATCAATGCTTCTCTCTAAAATAATAATAAAAAGTAAAAAACATATCCTTGGGTGATTTTAATTGTTTTCAAAACAATTTTAAAATATTGCTTAAAAAATACAAAATATGTATATTTTGGTTATAATTTATCTTTGAAACATTATCATCTGGGAACAAACAAACCAGATTTCTGAAATACCAATATGACCTGGGACCAGTTTTAAGTAAATCTATGTTAACTTGGTAAATTTATAACATTCTTTCATCAGAAGTAATAAAACTTCAGATTAAAAAACAAGCTGGTGTAATATCTTTAGTCAAAAGAATTGAACTTTTATACAACAGAGTGAAGTATGTGAAACATGAGGCATGCACTTTTTACTATTATACCCCAGACAAGGGGCTTTACTTTTATTTAGAAGTTTTCCCCAAGTGTCTGAATAGTTATGCTTCTAAATGGAAGATTTATGGTGTAGCCCCTTGTTTAGAGCTTAACTCGAAATTAATTATAGAAATCACTCCTATCAACTCTACGTTTTGGATATGCCTTTATCACACTACTCAACAAATTTACTTATCTGTCTATGCAAGAAATTGTGGGATTTTTGAAGGCAGAGTAAACGTGGTTTGAAAACTTTCAGTCACTCTAGCACCTAGCATATTGGTTGATAGCTAGTAGGCATTCAGTAAATGTTTGCTGGATAAATAAGCTCAAGAATATAGGTGTGAGATGTTAGAAAAATGGCATTTTCTCTTACATTATTTAACAAAATTCAAATCTGTATTTCACAACAACCTGTCACTCTATATACTCCAAGAAAGTTGTAAAATAGTGACACACACACACACACACACACACACACACACACACACACACACCCCTTTACAAGGGGGGAAAAGGGGAACCTAAAAATGGCTTTTATCTGGTCACAAGAAACCTTTCTATAGATTCCAACAGTTTCCATGCTGTGGAGAAAGGATTAGCAAACCCACCATCTCTCTTTTGTTTTGTTCATTTCAAAATTATTAAATTACTGCCTAAGCAGGTATAACTGTCAGAACCTGGGGATAGAGGAAGGGGAGAAGATGGGAAAGGATACCTTAAGCTGGAAGGATAGCCATTAGGGAAAAAAACGACTAGCAGAACGCTGAGGATACAGATGTTACTACAGAGAAGGGGTTTGCAGAGTGAGCTGTTTAAGAAACCTTACATTCATATGTTAATTTACTTTTACTTTGCCAAATGTGAGTTGAAGAGTCAAAGAACCCACCCTGCTGCTCTTCAGCAAAAATAATAGGAAAGGCCACTGAAGCAAGGGAAAATTAAACTAGAACGTCCTATTCCCTTAAGGACATTTCTTCTTTCTTTTTTTCTTCCATGAAATTGGTCAGAGCTGTTCTTTTTTTAAAGAAGGGGGAAAAAATGACTAATAAGAAAGGCCAAGTTAAGCTTTAGGAGTTAGGATAGAATGATTTTTAGAAATAATCGCTGAAAGGGGGCTATGATGACTAGAGTTCTTTAGGGATATCTAAAATAATGAATAAATGCAGAAAAACTTTTAATATATGAAAATGCAATGAGCTATATGAATAGAACGCAGCAGCAGGCAAAGATAACTAACGTTAGACTTTAACAAAATAAAGTATACCTTTTAGTTGACAAATTAAGAAAACAGACTTTGTTGCTCTCTCTATTCCCACTTAAAATAGTGGCTTAGCCCTGACCGGTTTGGCTTAGTGAATAGAGCGTGGGCCTGGGGACTCAAGGGTCCCAGGTTCGATTTCTGGTCAAGGGCATGTACCTTGGTTGCGGGCACAACCCCAGTAGGGGGCGTGCAGGAGGCAACTAATAGATGTTTCTTCTCATCCATGTTTCTAACTCTCTATTCCTCTCCCTTCCTCTCTGTAAAATATCAATTAAAATATATTTAAAACAAAAATAGTGGCTTAGACTTTGCTGCTTAGGATGCTATTAAAATCTGTTTGCTACTGCTATATACATAGTGATTTTAAGGAGTAGAGTGGAGGCTCAGAAGCAGCTTAGATGACAGCCAAAAACTAATCTGGATTAAAACTTTGCACTGTAACCGCTTGTGAATAATCAAGAATTGGGGTGCAGAGTTGTGTCCTATAAAAGTTCAGAAAACATTTATTGAGAGCTTATTATGTGACAGACACTGCTGGGCAGTAGGTGATGAGAGAGGTCCTGGAAGAACTGCCAGTCTGGAGAAATGGTGATATTCTTATTATAGGAAAAAGCAGTGTGGCAACATTAGCAAAGGGAAAATAAGTAAGTGCCTAAAGTTAATTTTGTCAGAATATACTTCTAGATTTATCAAATCATTCTTGCTCAAAAGGAAGATTCAGTTAGGATCCTTTCAAGATCTGGGAAAGACCAGAGTAGAAGCAAAGACTGGAGAGGAAGAAGTAATCTGAAATTCTAATGTCAGAGGAAATTTTCAGTGTCCCACTTTACATTTTGGGGGATTAGTCTGAGATAGAACTGTCCTGCTAAAATCAGGGCATCTTTAAAGAACAGTTAATTGCAAGTCACACTCTTACTAGGTATATGTGGCCTTTAAAAGTTTACTTCCTAGCTTGGCTGGCGTGGTTCTGTGGTTGAGTATTGACCTATGAACCAGGAGGTTACGGTTGGATTCCTGGTCAGGGCACATGCCTGTGTTGTGGGCTCGATTCCCAATAGGGGGCATGCAGGAAGCAGCCAATCAATGATTCTCTTTCATCATTGATGTATCTCTCTCTTTTCCTCTCCCTTCCTCTCTGAAAGCTATAATAAAAAAGTTACTCCCTACATAAATGATAATCTATTTCGTATCTATGACTTGACTAATTTAGGGTATATTTGCTTGATTGCAACCACCTAGGGGAGCAAAAAAATCCCCCACCCTTATTCTTGGATGTTCATATTTATTAAGTATATTCTTATTGAGTATTATTATTGGAGAAACTCTATTCACTTAAGTCTTTCAAACCATAAAGATAATACTTAAGATTATTTAACTCCTTTAATCCATTATAATTAGTGAACCAAAATAGATAATGTTTAGCTATCAATGATTCTCTCATAATTGATGTTTCTAACTCTCTCTTCTTCTCCCTTCCTCTCTGAAATCAATAAATATATATTTTTTAAAAATGAAAATAAAATGGGATAATAAGATAATGGCTAGAACATTGTTTATAATACAATTCAGTGATATATAGGCTTTACTAAGATTCTGGACCTGGACTTATACAAAACTGGTAAATCTTCTGCATAACAATATTGATTGCTTTCTTTTAAAATAATATTTGTGGTCACAAATGATGATAGCCTCAGAAGTACACCACCTCCTTTAAGGAAGGACATGCTGCTGGCAGTGGTCTTTGGCTGTCAGCTCTTTGAGGAACTGCTTCAGCTGCAGAGGGCAGCCTTGACTAAGTTCATACTCTCCCCAGATTCCTCATTTCATTGACTGATCAAGGCCTGGCCATTCTGGCCCAACTCTAAAGAACCACTTTAACTCCAGGGCTCCCTGGAAAGTTGATTGAGGCTGCCATTGGGCCTACATCTCAGTCCATCTTTGCCCTCTGATAAATGTTGCTTCCTTCTCTTCCCTTCCAGAGGTATTCATCCCAAAAGAAATGCCTAATAAGTTTAAAAAACCTGTTGTGATAAATCATCTCAGCTCTACTTCCTGGAGAATCCAACCTGCAACATCACTGTTACCTACATAAAATATATTGTACTTAGCATCCCATCTGCATGGAGAAAAAGGAACTGATCACAAGAGTGGCTTTTCAAAAACAAAACAAAACAAAAACCCAACCCTTTTGCAAGTGAAATCTTAAGTAGAATCCAAATATATGATGTAAGAGATGAAACAGAACTTGTCCTGGGTGAGGTGCGGATAAGGCTTGCTCCCGAGGTACCTCTACAAAATAGCTTGAGGGTCACATTAGAGATCTGCTTCTTTAAATATTATGGGAATTGAAGCACAAAATTTTAGAGCTGGAAGGGATCTTTGAAATCATATAGAACAACTCCTAATTTTACAGAACTGAGGCCCAAAGAGGTTTGTACTTATCCAAAGTAAAGAAAAATTAACAGTGGCAGATAGAATTATAATCTAGTTTCCTCATTCCTATAGTCCATTATATAAATTTTTTCACTGAGTTTCAGATCTTATTTCATTTATGTTCTTAAGTGAAAAATTTTTAGAAATTCAAGTGAACCAACAAATATAAACAAAATATTTTTAAAAAATATATTTTATTGATTTTTTACAGAGAGGAAGGGAGAGGGATAGAGAGTTAGAAACATCAATGAGAGAGAAACATCGATCAGCTGCCTCCTGCACACTCCCTACTGGGGATGTGCCCACAACCAAGGTACATGCCCTTGACCAGAATAGAACTTGGGACCCGTGAGTCCACAGGCCAACACTCTATCCACTGAACCAAACCAGTTAGGGCTAAACTTTGTTTCTATTGTGTTTAAAGATGAATATTTTTTGTTTCTATTGTGTTTAAAGATGAAATATTTATAAGCACAGGTACACCATATTTAACATTAAGGTTTCATATATAATATGTTCTATTTCATAGTCTACTTATATGTATTTTCCTCTTTTTATTGTGGTAAAATACATATTAAACTTACCATGTTAATAATTTTTAAGTATATAGTTCAGTGAATATATTGAACTGAAACTCTATACCCATTACACAATAACTCCCCATTCTCTCCTCTCCTGAGCCCCTAGCAACCACCATTCTACTTTCTGTCACTGTGATTTTGACTACCCTAAGTATGTAAGTGCAATCATACAATATTTGTCTTTGTGAGTAACATATTTCACTTAGCATAATGTTCCCATGGTATAGCCATGTTGTAGCACATGTCAAGATTTCCTTTCTGTCCTAGCTGGTTTGGCTCCATGAATAGAGTGTCGGCCTGTGGACTGAAGGGTCCTGGGTTTGATTTCGGTCAAGGGCACATGCCTGGGTTGTGGGCTCCATCCTCAGTGTGCAGAAGGCATGCAGGAGGCAGCCGATCAATGATTCTCTCTCTTCATTGATGTTTCTGTCTCTCTCTCCCTCTCTCTTCCATTCGGAAATCAATAACATATATAAAAGATTTCCTTTTTTTTTTTAAAGTTGAAGAATATTCCATTGTATGTATGTACCACATTTTGCTTATCCGTTCATCTACTGATGGACACTTGGGTTGCTTCCATGGTTTAGCTAATGTGAATAATGCTATTATGAATAGGAGTGTACAGGCATTTCTTTGAGACCCTGCTTCCAATTCTTTTGAGTATGTACCAAGTAGAATGAGTTAACTCATTCAAACTTTTATTTGAAAAGGTTTTCAATTTTCTTCCATCACATTTCCTCTATCTCATAGGAAAAAAAGAAATACATTATATAATTTAATTCTACCTGACAAACATTTTTTGTGTGTATGTGGACCAAATACAACTACCTTTTACTTCAAAATATAAATTAACATTTATTCTTTTTAAAAAATATATATATATATTTTTGATTTTTTACAGAGAGGAAAAGAGAGGGAAAGAGAGTAAGAAACATGGATGAGAGAGAAACATCGATTAGCTGCCTCCTGCACACCTCCTACTGGGGATGTGCCCACAACCAAGGTACATGCCCTTGAACGGAATTGAACCTGGGACCTTTTACTCGGCAGGCTGACGCTCTATCCACTGAGCCAAACCGGTTAGGGCTTAACATTTATTTTTCTTAAGTGATTGCACTAGGGAGGAAAAAGTATTAAAAGACCCACATCATCACAAGAAAGCTCTATACCAGCATGTCAAAATTAAAATGAAAACCCTCAATGAGTGTGAGAGCAGAGTCCAACAGAATGTCTCTTCTTTTGCTACCTATACCCATGGAGCCTCAGAGGGAACAGAAAGGAAAGAGCCAGATGTCAGCATCCATGCAAGCTCTTCCAAAAAGAGAGCCTCACAAAACCTTCTTTTCTACCCTTCAAATATATGATCACTTGCCTGTATTCAAAGGCCAGCTGACAATGCTGAACTCTTAGCACATCTCTGCATCTGTCTGATAAATGCTTTCCATGGCTTTCTGATAGCCTGGGTTCTTGCTATCTGTCTGGTCTCAACTGACTCTCCACATAGCTCACCAAGCTCTAACCCCTCTGACCTTTCCCCTCTTCCTTGAACATACAAGTTGTTTTTGCCTCTAGTACTTTGCACAAGTTGCTTTCTGACTCACCCCCACTGCTCACCCCAAGTTACCTAACTTCCACTTGTCTTTAAAGTTTTACCTTAAATGTCACTTTATTAGATAGGCTTTCCACTACTTCCTGCTAGATTAAATCCTCCTTTTACCCAGAGCAAGTTTCATAATTACATGATATAGTTATTAGTATGATTATTTGCTTAATCTCCCCTACAGATAATAAGCTCTATGAAAACACTATGTCTGTTTTATTTCCTCTGTATCCACAGGGCCTACCATAGTTCCTGGCACATAATAGAGGTCCCCACCAGTATTAGTTTAATAAATGAATACGTTAATCAGTTCAGAAAAATAAATATATTTCACATTATTCACAACCAGGGACCAATATATTTTCTCCTGCCGTTCATCCTTACCTGTTTAATTTTCTTTTCTTCCCAAGAATAAAATGTACAACAAATAGAAGTCTAAGTGAAAAACATTCTTTAATATGCTCTCTCACTAGAATTAGAATGTGCTTGTTGCCATTTATTAAAATAAGTACATATACACCTAAAATATACCTAATAAGGCCTTAGCCAGTTTGGCTCAGTGGATAGAGCACTGGCCTGTGGACTAAAGGGTCCCAGTTTTAATTCTGGGCAAGGACACATACCTCAGTTGCAGGCTCCTCCCCAGCCACCCCGGGGCCCTGGTTGGGGCTTGTGCAGGAGGCAACAAATTGAGGTGTTTCCCTCACATTGATGCTTCTCTCTCTTTCCCTCTCTCTTCCATTCTCTCTGATAATCAATGGAAAAATATCCTTGGGTGAGGATTAAAATATATAAAAACAAAATTATAAGGGATTTTTCCCTCTATAATTCCATTCTGTGAACTTCTTCCCTAAGGTCACTCAAAACACTTTTGGGAATTCCTCCAAAAAATTATTGATAATTCTGTGAAATACTCATATTATAGAAATTGCTTTAAAAAAAGCTTACATATTTTTTCATAAAGTATTTCAACTTATGAGCCATGATAGGCTTGTATGAACTGAGAATCTTTAGTTGGAAAAGTAAAGTAAAAATAAAAAAAAGAATCATTCTTTAAAAGTGAGAATACAGTATTTAAGGTGACAGAGAACCAGTCTTAGATGAATTAGAAACAATAAATATAAGAAACAACAGAAAAGAGCAGAAAGTGTTTCTAAAACACGTGGTACTTTGGGAATATTCATTAAGAAGCACACTCTGCAAAAGCGTTCTTCTAAAAGGGCACACCCAAAGGTTTTACACAGGAAACTCTTGAGGTCTGCAGTATTAACGTTATTAGTTTAGAGAGGGACTTCTTTAACTTGGAGATTTGTGGATTTTTCAATTTTTACTTATTGATGGTTGTAGACTTCAGAGTAACAAGGAGAGGAAGATAAAGAAATAGGCACAGATGTGGCTTACACAGTCCTTCATTACCTTTTTACTTTAAGAGAACGTATCCAGTGCTAGATTTAATCCCACGCTTTGGTTTTAAAAAGGTAACTAAAATATCTGGATGCTAAGTGACCTGGGGTGGCTTCACTATGATTGACAAAGCCTAGAGCTCTGAAGGAGACTGTGAAACCTACCTTCTTGTGCACAACAGAGGAACTGGAATTTACTGTACTTTCGTCATCATGCATCATGACAAGTTCAGAGCTGCTCTCATCCATGACCTCCTGCATGCTATTCACACTGCTGCTCTGGCTTCCTGTGCTCACAGACATGCTTGGGATAGAATGGTTGCTCCCCAGGCTGTCCATTTCTCTGCTCAGGCTGATTCCATGTTCGCTGTCCTATAAAAATGGGGCATTCGGGTTAAAAAAAAATGACTGGAGATAAAGCGCCAATCCATTGACTAAGCTATTAAGCACACTCAATTCTGCAGTGCCAGGTTGCTTTTCTGCCAAATCTGCAAAGATAAACTTTTTATGTAGTGGCTCCACTACTCCCCCACCATTTTCAGACATCTCAAATTCACTCTATTCCTTCCCCAGGGGCCATTCTGGACATGAGTCATAAGGCTCCAAATGCTGCTCTCCCAGGGCTTTCCCCTGTCATATGCAACTGTCATATTATTGTATTGCTATTTAATAAGCAGAATCAGGCCAGGTTTGTAAGAGACCTTCAGGAACATCAAGGTGCTAGAAAAAGACGGCAGGCGACAGGTGACCTCGAGGATATTTGCAAATATGGCAGTGGTCACTTGAAACTAAAATAGAATAAAAAGAGTTTTCAGAGATTTGACAAGCAATATACTCCTTTGCAAGTCATTATTGAGTAACTTCATAGCTAAGCAGGGATATTAATTCTACTGTCCTGGATAGGTAATTAAATTCTGCCTCCCTTAAGCAATTCTATCATGCTTACCTCTGTAATCTTATTAAATATATCTCTTGAATAATACTGGTATTCATCACTACTAGTCTAAAGACTACTATTTGAGAAGTGGTAAAATAATCAGAACATATAATTTATCCATCACAATGGGATATCTTTTGATATAAGATTAAATAGTATAATTAAAGCAACTTAGTTCCAAATAAACCCTATTTTTGAAGAAGCATATGTACATATATAACTTTAAAGAATTGTTGCTTGGTAATGTAGGGAATCACTGGCATAGGTAGGTAATGGGGCAATATAAAATGTTAGATAATACATTATATTAATAGATTTATTTTCCCACTTAAGGAGAATCATTTGTATATATGTAATCACAAGAATTTATAGTCCAATTCAGCTTTCTGAATTTTATTTTACAATTATCCATGTAATAATTTTGTTTTATTTTATATCAGAAAGCTAAAGTAAGATTCATCATTCCTTTCCTCCTCTTGATCTAGTTTTAGATAGGCTAATTTGTGCTCAAATTCTCTTGCTCCCATCCTAGGCACTTCCTGAGATCCCACTTCTATATCTCTTTCCTCTATCTTTGATGCCTCTGACTTGTTTCCTTCCCCTCTGCATATAAATCAGAAAAGCCCTGTCCCATATTTGTGTACCTCTCTATATACTGCCCTTTGTCACTTTTCCTTCTCAGCCAAATTTGTAAATCTTAAAACATCCAACTTCTGCTGTCCCTATTTTCTCACTTCCCATTTATTCTAAACTAGAGGACCAGTGCTGGGGCGGGGGGGTCCCTCAGGCCGGCCTGTGCCCTCTCGCAGTCTGGGACCCCTTAGGGGAATGTCCACCTCCTAGCTTAGGCTCGATCCTGTCCATGATCGCAGGCAGAGGGGGAGAAGCCTGTCTGTGGAGGACAGGATGCTTCTCCCCCGCGCCTGCAATCACGGATAGGCAGCTTCTTCACCTCCCAGCAGAAGCTAGCCGCAGGCACTGGAGCCAGTCTTCTCTGTCTCCCTTGCCTTCTGAGTCTCCAACAGGCCTTGAGTAGCCAGAGCCGGAATGCTTGCGTGGTAGCTGTGGCTGCAATGCAAGTATCCCAGCTCTGGCCTCTGCCATCTTTGTTGGGTTAATGTGCATATCACTCTAGATTGGCTGGTGGGCGTGGCCAGTGAGCGTGGCTTAGCGCAGCAGAGAGCTAATTTGCATATGTTTGTCTATTATTATATAGGATAGTAATTTTTCTATTTATCCTAACTATTCTTGTAAAACTGCTTTTATGAAGGTCACCCAGAATGCCTACTTGTAAAACACTTAACATTTTTTTCTGGTCTAACCTGAATTCTCGGCAGCATCTGATGGCATTGGCTGTTCCCTCCTTGAAACTGTGTACTCTCTTAACATCTGCAAGGCTTTTGCCTCCTAGGTATTCTTTTTCTTACATGGAATTCTCCTTCTACAATAAACTCCTTGATTCATGATAATTTTAGAGCTCTTGACCTCCCAACCAACTACCCCTCATTCAGACTTCTTTCCTATGTTCTGGATTTGTATATCCCAACCAATTGCTAGACACTGTTCAGGTATCTCAGTTGTCATGACCATTACCCAATCCTTCTCATGTTATTTGAATGAGAAACCAGGAAGTTTTCTCTCCTTTGAAAACTCCATCTGTATATAATGCCAGTGGCATGCGATGCTAGGCCCTTAAACTCCATAGGCACCTAACTGAAATAATTTTAAACCTACTCTTTCTCCTTGGTTCCTTCTGTTCTGGGTATTGATATACTCATTAAGGTCCTAGCATTATCAAATCTACCTCTACACTGTTCCTCAAAAATGTTTCTTGTTCCCCATTCCTTTGACACTGCCCTTTTTACTTTGTGCATGAACTAGTCACTCAATGAAATCCATCTTACGTTCTGTTGGTAGGATAATCTTTCTAAAGCACAGCATTTTCCTGAGTCTAAAATGCCCTATGCCCTTCTGTCAAAAATCACCCACATCATGTCCTCCATACAACCTTCACTAATTTCCACTAGCAGACTTATCTCCCCACTATGGACCCCTGCATGGTGATATACCTCTAAAACATTTTTTAAAAAATATGTTTTATTGATTTTTTACAGAGAGGAAGGGAGAGGGATAGAGGGTTAGAAACATCGATGAGAAAGAAACATTGATTCAGCTGCCTCCTGCACACTCCCCACTGGGGATGTGCCTGCAACCAAGGTACATGCCCTTGACCAGAATCGAACCTGGGACCTTTCGGTCCACAGGCCGACACTCTATCCACTGAGCCAAACTGGCCAGGGCACCTCTAAAGCATTTTTAAAATTTTGTTTTATGTAAGAGTTTTTTCATGAATGTCTTTTTTGCAACTCTGTCTCTTAAGGCAAAGAGCATCCCTTATCTTTTTTATCCCCTTTATAGTGCCCAGTCTAGAACTTTTTCACATAGTAGGCACTCTATAAGTGCCTGCTAAAATAAACTGAACTTACTTCTTCATCCTCCTGTGATTCGTGCAAAGGTCCATTTCGTGTCTCTTGGAAAAGGATTTTTTTCATTTTGCGGTATTGTAGGTTATCTAGTTCACGAACAGCATCTTTTGTCCTCTGTATGAGGTCAATTAGGACACGTAGTGGCCGGTCTCGTCGGACAAAGTCATGCTAATTGAGGGAGGAGAAAATAGCAAAAAATAATAATGAGAAACATATTTGTAGGTGCAAGATGTAGATATAGTAGAAATGGACATAAAACGGTTCTATGGATTTTGCAGAAATAACAAGATATGACTTTCATTCCATGAAGTCCCTCCTATTGTATTAATTTTTAAAAAGATAAATATAATGTTTTGTTTTTTTAAAGGAAAAGGTTCAGTTGTGTGGAAACTTCACTTATGTGAAATTATAATTTAAAGATATTGGGAAAATGAGAGAAATGGGACAGGCCTTAGATGATGGAATGAATTTTACTTCTTTGTAAGTTTAAAAAGATATAAAGAAGGAACAGGACCATTGTGAAGGAAAAAAATCTACATGTCCTGTGGATCTTCACCCTGACTTTGCTGTCAGGGAAACTGGCTTTTGCTTCTGCTTTTATAAAATATCTCTTCCTCTGTAAAGAGTCCTTTCCGAAGGTTCCTGGAAATAAGTATAGCTTGCACATTTCAAGATGAAAACGAAAGGGAGAAAGGAAATTATTTTGCTATTCCTATGCTTTCAATTATACAAGAAGAAATAGTTTTTTAGTAAATTTGAAGCTATAACTTAGGGGCAAATCTGAAATTTTATAATAAAATAAAAGCAATGCAGAGTATAGAATTTTCTTTTTAGAATCTGCCTCAATCCTCTTCCCCTCCCTACACTACTGTTGGGTGCATTTTGTTTTCTAATCCTTACATAACAGCAGCTCCTGCCATTCTTTGTCCCTGTGTCTGCTTTATTTTTCTATAAATAATTTATCACCACCAGACATTATACCATCACATATTTATTTGTTTTTATACTCCTTCATTAAGATATAGGTTCCATGAATTCTGGAGCTATCATTTTCTTGTGTACATTTATATTATTTTCAGTGCTTAAAACAGTGCTTGGCACACAGCAGACAATCTATAATAATAAAATCGTAATATGCTAATTAGACCAATGTCTTTCCTGATGAAGGCAGGGCTGCCAGGGAAGCCCGGGTACCCAAGTGCTGGAGGGAAGCCGGTGCCGACAGTCAGGGGAAGGAAGACTTACTCTTGCTCGAATTTCATGCATCAGGCCTCTAGTTAGTAGATATTTGCTGAATAAGTGGTGAGGCTCATTTGATTTGGCTCACTATATCAAATAAAGACTAAATCAAACTAAATCAAACCAAATCAAATAAAGATCCAAACATTTACTGACAAAAAAGTTTTCTTCAGGTATATCTTTAAACATCCTCTGTTCCATGTGTTTTGCCTTGTTCTTCAGGAATAATAGGTTGGCCTATGTTAAATCTCTTTTGTCTTCTATATGTGTCAACTTTTCTATAATAATCTTTAGGATTTTTTTTTTCATTTGCCTTTAATTTTATTTCTCTAAGACTATCTACCATGGGAAACACCCTAAGTGGATTTGCTTATTATATTAGTACTAGAGGCCTGGCGCACGAATTTGTGCATGAATGGGGTCCCTTGTCCTGGCTGGTGATTGGGGCCAATTGGGACCAGCTGGCTGGCCGGCCAGGGGGAGGGACTGCAGGAGGTTGGTCAGCCATGGGAGGTTGGTTGTGGGAGTGCACTGACTACCAAGGGGCAGCTCTTACATTGAGCATCTGCCCACTGGTGGTCAGTGCACATCATATTGACCAGTTGTAACAGTTTCTTATGCATATATATATATACTAGGGGCCTGGTGCACAAAAATTTGTGCACTCAGGAGGTCCCTCAGCCTGACCTGTGCCCTCTCGCAGTCTGGGACCCCTCTGGGGATGTCCACCTGCTGGTGTGTGTGGTCAGCTTGGGTGAGGGGCTGATGGCTGTTCTCAGGCTGCCCACAGCCCCTTCAGGTTTTGGGTCCCTACTGGGGTACCCGGCCAGCCTGGGTGAGGGACTGATGGCTGTTTGCAGGCTGGCCAAGCCCCCCAGCAGCGTCCCTCACCCCACTGGGGTGTGGCCAGTGTGGGAGATGGGCTGAGGGGTGCTTTCAGGCTGCCTATAGTCCCTTCAGGTTTTGGGTCCCTACTGGGGTACCTGGCCAGCCTGGGTGAGGGGCTGATGGCTGTTTGCAGGCTGGCCAAGCCCCCCCAGTGGCGTCCCTCACCCCATTGGGGTGTGGCCAGCCCGAGTGACGGGCTGAGGGGTGCTTTCAGGCTGCCCACAGCTCCCATTGACCCAATGTCCCAGCAAGGCAGGCTGGAAGCAGGTTCCTGGGGTTTATTTATCTTCTATAATTGATACACTGTTCCTTTAAGCTGAGGCCTAGGTAGTTAACAAAACCTCCTCTCTGCTTCAGCTCATGGCTTCTATAATGAAACAATGTTTCCCTTAGTAGTCACCCAGTCTGCTGTTTGCTTCAGCTCCTGAGGCTTCTATGATTGAGACAATGTTGCAAATATGTTCTTGCCTGGAGCTGGGAGACGCCCAGGTGGCCCGCAAACAGTTTCACTCCTGCTGTAACGGATGCTGCCTGTTTACTCAGCTCCGTGAGTGGCGGCCTCCACCTTGGCTGGGTTAATTTGCATACAGTCGCTCTGATTGGCTGGTGGGCATGGCTTAGGCATCCCGAAGGGATGGTCAATTTCAATATTATGCTTTTATTAGATTAAAATACTAGTAGCCTGGTGCACAAAATTCATGCACATTGAAAAGAAATTAATTAGAGGAACATAATTTGGACTCACTATCTAATATCAATAATAAGCATGAGGCAGTCTGTGTTTCTGAACTTCAATGACATGAATTTAAGCTATTACTTTGCCAAATAAATGGAATTTACAGATATCATTTAAAAGAGCATTCAGCTTAATATGAAAAACTCTGGCTACCAAGTCAGGTCTGTTTTCAATTTTTTGCCAGCGTTGTAAATTGTTTGCAATATCTGCCCATTTGGGGTTGCATGTCATGGTTATGAATAAATCAGGCTTGCCATACTTTGTTACAATTGCCATAGCATCCTGATATCGCTGCTACATATTTCGGGGACTACCCTCAGAAGATGATGGAAATATTATCATTTTACCAATCGGCACATTGTCATTTTCAGATCTAGATTTGAGATAATCCATCAAACCACTGTATTTTTCAACTCTCAACTTAGATTGGTTTGCTTTGATGAAATTTATCCGATTGGCCTCCATTTTTTAATGTGAATCCATGATAAACTGTTGAGTTAATTTTCCTGCATTTAAAATAGGATTAAATGTGTCCCGCACAGAGAGATGAAATCCATAATACTGCATTTGTGTGACTCGTGTCCTTACATTTTGTCTAGTATTATTGTCAATTACACTGTTGTCTCTGAGTCTTAATGCAATATCTGTTCCCCAGTCCTTTTCACCATGTGGAAAAAGAAAAGGATATGTCATTGCATCTAATGTAGGAAACAGGATATCAATTTGTTTCATTTTAGTGGTATTTTGGATTATTGGGCTCTGCTTTACAATGAGTGAGCAAGTCCCTTTCAAAAGGAGGTTCTCCATCTTCATTTCTGAATATGACAGCAACCTCGGTTACATTGGGAAAATTATATCTACCTGGGTCACTGTTACGATCTCATTTAATTGCCATTGTTACTTCTGTGGGAGCAATACCTTTTGCTGCTGCTTCAGACTGGGTTTCCTTTCTACCTCATGTAGCATTTTGTACAATTTTGTTAATTCTTCTTTCATGCATGAGGTTGTTGATGTTGCTCATGAGTCTTTCCAAGCAGCCCTTGTTTTCTGGCATTGCTAATCTTTTACTTGTAGCTTCGGCTGTATCCAAAATATAAAGTTGAGCAAACTTCCAAGAAACACCATCCAAAGGATGTAAAGTTCCAGTATGGTGATAAACTTGTCCATGTATTCTAAAACAGTATGGCCCATATCCTAATGGTGATGCAATATTTGCAACCATGGAAGCAAAAGCAAAAGAACTATTTATGGAACAAATATTTTCCATGAAATTTTTACTGTCAGAATCTTCGTGTGACATTAATGTTTTTAAATATGCCGGGTAACCTGGAAAATGTATATCATTTAGACAGACTTTCCCTTTGCTACAACACTGAGTAAATGTCCCATCGGATGGTTTTTCATCAGAGAAATTTAGTGATAGGCAAAATTCACATCGAACAGTCATTCTACCACAACTATGTTCCACAACTATGTTCGAGAATTGCATCCTCATGTACTCCATTTTCGCTGAGAAGGCAGTTCATACCAGTATTGATAGCAGTTGTTGACTGTACTCTAGACATAGTCTGTTGTCACCACCGTCTTCTTTCAACTTCAAAGGCATGTTTGTCTTTAGACATTTTCTGTCGATAACACCGGCATCTTTCGGCTGTAGAGCTATGTTGTATCAACAGTTGTTCCTTAGACATAGTCCCACCCCTCTACTGTCACGGTCTGAGATGCAGGTGAATGAGAGTTCTGGTTGTCAGGCTCCTGAGAGCTGTCTGACCAAAGGCTGATTCTGGCTGATTCTGTCGGGGTGGGACTTCCTCCTCCCTAATGTCAGTTTACACAGCTGTGATGAGGAAGCTGGGGTGACAGAGAACCGCGCCTTCCAAGCTGCCCCCTCTCTCTCACGCTCTGCTCTATGTCCAGCAGTCTCCTGCTCTGCTATGTCCTCCAAACCTCATGCTCTCCACCTGCTCCTCTCCTGCTCTCCTCTCTACCAGCAAGGTCCTGGGAGCCCGCAGCCACAGCGGCTGTCACCTCTTGGGGCACTTGACACCTGCATATGCAAATTAACCACCATCTTTGTCAGGTTAATTTGCATAGTCACTCTGATTGGCTGGTGGGTGTAGATTGTGGGCATGGCTTGAGCATAGCGGAGGGATGGTTAATTTGCATGTTTCTCTTTTATTATATAGGATAAATTGCTTATGATTTTAATGTTATGTTTTAATTTTTCTACTCCATTTCTTTCTTCATTTATGCCCACTTGCTTTTTATATCCTTTTGTTTTCTATGACCTCAAAACTCATCTTTGAATCCTTGTAGTATATTTTTCTTTGAGGTTTTTCCCCCCTTAATTTTAATACAGTCCAAAGTTACTACTTTTTCCCTTTATGGTAATGCTTTTCATGCCCTTTTAAAATATCTTTGCTTACTTCAAAGTAATAAAGATACCATTTTATCTTGTATTATGATGTTTTGTTCTGGTTGCCATTTTCCCCTCTAGAAATGTAGAGCTGTTGCTAAGACATACAGACTAGCTCATATCTAGAACATGTGATGGCTCTACATCAAATGATAGTTAGGTAGAGTTCTCTGCCCTGTTACTTCTGTCACCATATTAATGTGGCCTATGACCATACAAAAGAAAACAACTTACTTTTGGGTGGAAAAACTAGTCCACTTAAGACCTATCTCTTCAGGAACACTAAAAGCCAGAAAATGATAGAGAAATGTTTACAGAGTTCTAAGAAAAAGAAAATGGAAACCAAGAATTTGTGACCTAACCAAAGTGGCCAACATATTTAAGCTTCACTAATTTATGCAATACAATCCTTCAGAGTTTTTGTTAAAACAAACAAGAGTGGAACAACATGCATACAGAAAAAGGTTGAAGAAATCTGGACTATTTTGTGGCAAAGAAAAGGTATTTATATTTTAAAAGATTTCCACATATTTCACTAATATAGACTGAACATATCACCTATGTATAAGTTATGTTACATGAGAAGAGATGCTCAAATATATGTTTAAATCAAATGAATGCAGTTAATATGTTACTCTTGTCATCAACATGGACAATGGAATGCTATGCTAACTTCACTGCCTGACGATTTGGCAACAACCTAAGTGAAAAATCTCCGAGTTATCATTTAAACCATTGGCAGAGTCTGTCCTGAAAGTTTGTACAGATATTAGCCATAGGAATATCACAATAATGACCAGAGCAAAGAGAAATATTCTTTGTTAAATGTCAAAAACAGGGTTGGGTGTAGGGAAAATTCTTCATAGGGAATACATGTATGGCACATACATTGAGATAATCATGCTATTTCTATGGCTAGCTACTATCTCTGAATAAGTGACAAGGCAGCATCTTCTAATCTAGTTTGTCATGATGAGCTGCCATAGGAATGATTTACTATGTTCCACTACAATGTGACTTTAAATTCCCCTCTTCAATAGAAATTTAAAAAATTATTTTATTAACCAATATCACCCCAACACATTCAATACAAATAAATACATACATAAATAAATAAGTAATGAAAAAAAAGAAGATAAACTTACCCGTAATAGTTCCGCTGACGTTGGTCTTTCCTGAGGTATTTTCTGTAAGCAGTAATCAACAAATCTTCTAAAAGAGTCAGTCCTATGTGTGCAAACATATTAAAAGAAAAAATAGCAAGGTCTGTAGTTTTTTCATTCCAGGGAAAATTTTACATTTTAGATATTTAATAAAACATTTTTGGAATAGCAGAATTAAAATTTCAAGTTTATGACATCTAAAATTAATTATTTTGGCTAATGAATGTGGATAATTCAAGTTAATCAACACATAGACATTTCTTAATATATAATCAAGGTCAAATCTATATGTAAATATATATATCTCAGAAAGTGAAAATACTGTATTTACATGTAATAGTTTTAAACATATTTTTCTCCCCAAAGATTATAACTTTCATAAATCTCAAGCCTATATTTTTCATGACCAGTTGGTAACACCTCCATCACCCACAACCTATAACCAGGTAGTACATCTGAAGCATAAAAGTCAGAAAATCTAGGAATATGCTTCCTGGATGAAAATACTTCGTCTTGAAAATTCCATTTTGTCTACTCTTCTTTAAAATTGCCTTTTTTCTAAAACTCTGTGGCCCAAATAGTTATCAAAATGTCATAATGGCCCTGGCCGGAATGCTAAGTGGCTAGAGCATCAGCCTGTACATGGAAGGGTCATGGGCTCGATTCCAGTCAAGGGCAAGGGCACATACCTGCATTGCAGGTTCTATCCCCATTCCAGTTGGGGCACACGCGAAAGACAGCCGATCGATGTGTCTCTCTCTCTTCCTCCCTACTCTCCCAATTCCCCCTTTCCACTCTCTCTAAAAATCAATGGAAAAATATCCTGGGGTAAGGATTTTTAAAAAAATTACAATGTTCAGCAAGGAACACTACATTTTTGGAATATAATATATGTTCTGTCTCTAAATAGATTTAAATACACATATAGTAAAGAAATGGCACCTGGAAAAATAATATCAAATGGTACCTTATCTCTGTTTAGAAGTGATAAGAGCCAAGATGATCAATACAAGACTGTCTTGACTTGAGACTTTAGTTGTTAGGAAGGTGGCAGGGCATGTTTCCTGCAGAATTTCAGTTACTACCTACATACATTAAGAACACAGTAGAAGCCATAGTGATGGCAGTAATAAAATGTGTATGTGTATGTATATGTGTAGTTAATGCCAACATCACTCTATAACGTATGATGAAGAAATGAAATGGGATGTGAGGGCAATCTGGCTGCAACATCTGTCACTCCATTGATAACCAGGGTTGATTCGGCTGATCTGGGTGGTTAGGCGGGTATCCTCTTTCTCCCTCACTGATCCATGCGTGTCTCTCCCAAAGCAGTGCACTAGGTAGAAGAGGATGACCTTCCTCCTAGAGGAGAGGACTGGTTTTTGATCAAGTGTATATGAGTAGCTGCGCTCCCCTGCTAGAATCTCCAAACAAGCTCTCAAGAAATTAAATGCTTTCCAGGTCAGATATTTAAAATGAAATGTAATGAAAGTGCCAAATACATATGTCAATTTTCCTAGAGATTTAAAATCATAGCAGAATCTTACCATTCATTAGACTGTAATGTTGGGGAGTCATTCTGGGCAATGTGATACAAGGCACTCATTGCATTCATATTGAAAAGAGGGGGTTTCCGTTCCGCTGAAAGGAAAAGAAACATGATAAAGCAGCTCTTGAAAGAAATCGGGCAGATAGGGAAATAAGAAACTATGAGCAAATCTTTGCTGCTAAACTAACTTGTTACTGTCATCATGACACATAATCCACTTATTTTAATAACTTAGGTCAACCTAGAATAGCCATTCAAAAGAAGCTGCTGAACATCTTAATGTACATTAGCAAAGCTCCTAATTTATCCATTCTAGAGAGTGAAAAAATTTTATTATGTTTTTCACATATCTTCCACAGGCTAGCATTTGTCTGTCTTCTCACAATAGGTATGAACATCGTGAACTCTGGAAAAGGGGCTATGTATAATCCTGACAAGTTCAGGGGGCTATGCAGCAGGCGTGACAGGCTCAGTGACCAAAAGTTACCACACACAATGATGATCTGATTATAAATTACTAAGTAGGCAGGGCATGGTGGGTAGTCAAGCCCTAGACCTATAGCTTCTATAGTAAAAGTGAGCTCTGTCCATTGTTTTTGTGCATCTATGTTGACATACCTTTTAACCTTCTCTTCTAGACCCTCTTGGAATCTTAACCACCCTCACAAGAGCAGGTACATCAAAAATCTTACCTTATTGCCCCCATACCACTGTTATTTAGTGTAAATGTTAACTAACCTATAGCCACCAATGTAAAAGAAGTATGTGCTTCTACATTTTGCTCTTTATCCAATACGAGGGATTTCGCCACTTTGTTTTCTCCTGTCTCCTTAATCTACCACCAACAGAATTCATATAACCTTCCTTATGTTTTCTCCTTTGATTCTAAATGTATAAAAAAACTGCCAAACTGTCATTCTCTAGAGCATTTTCTAAGTCCATTGAGATTTTGCTTCTTGGCATATCTCAGTTTGGCTTAAATAAACTCTAATAAACTCGTAACATTTTTCTATAGGTTTAGACCTTCTTATGTCAACAACATCATGTGTATGTGTTTCAAACAAAAATATGTATTCATTGAAAAAATTCAGAAGACACAGAAAAGTAAAGTGAAAAAAAAATAAAATGGAACTTTTTTTGAGAGAGAGACACACACATCAATGTGAAAGAAACATTGATTGGTTGCATCCTGTATTGGCCCAGACCGGGAATAGAACCCCCAACCTTTTGGAGTACTGATGATGCTCTAACCAACTGAGTCACCTGGCCAGGGCATAAAATGGAACATCTTAAACACCACCAACATAGTATGAGAAATAAAATAATTCGATTCCATAAACACTGTTTGAAGGATCACCTAGGCCAGAGAACTGGTATGGGATGAGGTGGAGGGGACTAGGAGAGAGGAGGAGGAGGAGAAAAAATAAACAAGGCCTGGTACATCCCATTCTAAAGAGAAGCTCAGTGAATCAAGTATTAATGGATCTCTTCTTTGGAATTCCTACAGCTCTCTTTTAGTTTACTGCTCATTTGGCATGTGCTCATCTATTGCATTTACATAAACAAACTTTTTTTTTTTAAAAAAAAAAGACAAGCATAAGCTCTAAGAGCAAGATCTTATAACGCAAATACTTTTATTATTTTATTTATTTCCTGTGAATATGTAATAAGATGCTATTTACATATCAGGTGCTCCATATGTTGACCAAAGGAAAGAAACAAGGTTCTAGCTGAGTACAGTTAATTTTATGCCATTTACTAATTATTATGTCATAGGAGATAAATCACTATCTATTCTACTGTACTTATTTTATGCTAATGGATTCTTTATATAGTCCCAGCTTGCAATTCATCATCTGATCTCTATTTCATCAGGGCATTTTGTTTTTTAAGCAAATATTCTCTATTTACCACTTTCAAAATGGTAAAATGGGCTTGGGGAGGGCCATTTACTAATACAGCAGTGTCGACAATAAAAGTAAAGTAAAAAAAATGGTAAATTGGGCTTATTCTAAGAAACAGAACAAGAACTAAAGGCAGAAATAACAGAGAATACTGCCTTCCCACCCAAACTTGAAATGAACAATGTTGAGAGTAGTGAATTTTAAGTTATTGGCAGTGCTCAAGCAGAAGGTAACAATACTTATTCATCTGTGATACTTTGGAGGGGCTTTTTATAGTCTTGACTAAATGATCTCTGACACCTTTGAAAGTGTCTACAATTCTACAAATATTTATTAACCTTTCAACAGGATAGTTTATACGCACCAAATAACTACCAGTATTATAGGGACATGGACTCTTAATAAGTGGAAGTTTGAAAGTTGCATTATAGATACATGGAATTATATCTGTTTCTAATGTAGAAGAGAAATAATTGGTTCAGATTTATTTTATTTTTCAGGAGGCTGACTCTAGAAAGTTTCTAGAGCTTGGCTTTTTGACAACTTCTAGTATTTAAAGCTATCTAGAACTAGGATCACATCATGTAACCATCAATTACTTCCCATCATTTTTAGGACAAAGTCCAGATTCTTAAACATAGCTTACTGACCTTTATGAACATGACCCTGGCTAGCTCCAGCACTTCAGTTTGAGAAACAATGCCCCCCCTCCTCCTATTTCCTCCCCATCCCTACTCTCCTCATGTAATCTTTTGCTTCACTGAAAGAACCAAGTTCACAGTCTCTCACACTCACTCTTGTTCCCTAAACTTTATCTGGTAATTCTTGCCAATCCTTCAGGTTTTATCTTAAATATAATTTCATTTCTGCATTAATTTAATAAATATTTACTCCAGGGTCATTATATGCTTATAATCACTTCCAAAAGGAAGCCTTTCCTGACCTCTCAGACTAGGTTTCCCATTAGATTTTGTCATTGCAAATTATATTTCCCCCTTCTATCACCTATCACAACCATAATGAATTATTTGTGTAATTTTTTATGTGATGTGTCATCTTTGCTAATGTGTCCATGACAGTAGGGACATCATTTATGTTCATCTCTGCATTTCCTGTGCTGCACACATATCTGGTATTTATTCTTAGTGGCCAAAGTGAGTAAATGAAGATAAGGCAAACTAAGGCAAAGAGAAATTTTATCAACAAAGAAACTTTGTGCAGCGTGAAGTCACAAAGTGACTGAGAAGAAACCAAGTCTTGGGGCTTATGTCAGATACTATGGGATGGCTTCATTCTCTATCAGGATAGGAACCCTCTCGCTCACTGGCAAAATATATAAAATTCAAGCCGCTCAGAAGAACACTGATTTGTACAAGAGAAACAGCAGGGAAGGGGGACTAAAGAAAGAAGAAAACAGAAATTTAGGAAGAGGACGATGAACAGACAAAAACAACAAAACCCAGTTCGATGTTGCTCAGATTTGAAGTAGCATGGGGAGCACCTGTAAGTAATGGGCACTCTGTCTGTAAACAAGATAGGATAGTTGACCTCACAATGGCAGAATAGTTCTAGCACAGAGAAGTGTGTGATGAAAGGTATTCCAAACAAGGACAACTCTATGATCTAGTTTCTGAGAAGCTTTCGCTAAATATTAATTTCAGATGGCCTCACATCTGTTCAAGTCCTCTGCCAGATGCAGCACATAAATCCTCTGAGTCATGGTGACAGGACTCATTGCTAATCCAGAATACTATAGAACAGGGGTTGACAAACCATGGCCCAAATTCACCTAACAGCCTGTTTTTATAAAGTTTTATTGGAACACAGCCACACCTATTCATTAACATATTGTCTTTGGCTGCTTTCATGCTATGTAGCAGAGTTGAGTATTTATGATAGAGAAATGTACAGTTTGCAAAGCCTAAAGCACTTATTTGGTCCTTTACAGACAGTTCGTCAGCCCCCACTATAAAATATAACTAGTGGCACGGTGTACAAATTCGTGCACATCAAAAGGAAATTGATTAGAAGAAATATTTTAACATTACTCTTCTCCCTTTCTCTATAATAGAAGTGTCAACTGAATTCACAATCGACAATGACAGATTGAAACACATGTGTGATTGGTGCCAGAGAGAGCTTCATATATACATAGATAAACTTGCTTAATTAGATCTGTTTTCTGATTTAGTTAAACTTTTTCCATCTCAGTGAAGCACCTCAACTTCTCTTTCAGGTAATTGTCAGCAACACAGTAGTAAATATCAGCATGAAGCAGATTATTATTGTAGATCACTCAGGGAGAACAAAGGGTAAAATATTTAACTGCAGCCGTGTTTGACTATATTCTGAGCAGTGAGAAAACCTGAAGTCATTTCCAAGGTCCACCATTTCTTACTTCTTTTCAGTCAGGTCAAGTTTCTAAGCTTTCTAAATCTTAGTTTTCTGGATAATGAAAAGAAAATAGGATTCCACCAAGTCTCCTATCTGCCTACTCCAGGACTTCTGTGAGGATCAAATGAGATGAGGCACAGGAAAACGCTTCACAGACATTTGGTTCAAGTGTAAAATGTTTGCACCTGGCTATAAAGCAAGTCATGTTCCTGGGCCAAAGAAACTCCAAGTAGTCTAGTCACTAGAGAGAGGAAGCTGGGTGTTGCTATGTGACGTCGTTACCTGGCACCAGCAGTCATTTTTTCCAGGCCAAGCTACGCTGTGGGCTGCATTTTGTACCATGAGGTCTCAGCAGCGTTGGCTGCAATTTGGTGGGCTGTTACTCCGTGGAGGTGGTGAAGCCTGTGTCCCACTTAGAGGAAGTTTAGTGTTGCTTTGTGGGCACCAGGTCCTCAGTGTCGTTTCTCTGTAAATGGTCAGTGCATGTCATGGCAGCTCCGGCATTGAGCGTCTGCCCTCTGCTGGTGAGTGTGTGTCATAGCAACTGGTCGGACAGTTGAACACTAAGCATATTAGCCATATATATATATATATATATATATATGTAAACTAGAGGCACAATGCACAAAATTTGTGCAAGGAGCTTGGCCCCCATCCACTGCAGCAACCAGGAGTCTCTGCCACCTCTGCCTTGGACCCTGCTACAGCAGCTTCATTTGGAAAGTTGTCTGGTCTAATTAGCATATTTTCCTTTTATTGTTATAGTTTGCATAGGAGCTTCAATATAAGCAGCAGAACAGAAACTGAGAGTACTTTTGAAGCCACCTAATGATAAGTAATCACAATCTCAAAAGAAAGGAAAAGGGTGGTAGCATAAAAAAGCTGAATTAACTAAATTAAAGGAAAAATAATTATTTCTACTAAATTTAAAGACAATGACCAAGTCACTATGGATGTTCCATGTGTGTTTTATGAGATCAACATTCAGGATGATCAATTCAATTGAAACCTTTGGACACTGCTCCATTTGGCAAAGCTCATGCTAAGTTGTAGGACCTAGCCTGAACTTTATTCTAATAAGAAAGATTGCCCTAACTGGTTTGGCTCAAAGGATGGAGTGTTGGCCTGTGGACTGAAGGGTCCCAGGTTCGATTCCAGTCAAGGGCATGTACCTTGGTTGCGGGCACATCCCCAGTGCGGGGTGTGCAGGAGGTAGCTGATGGATATTTCTCTCTTATTGATGCTTCTAAGTCTCTATCCCCCTCCCTTCCTCTCCGGAAAAAATCAATAAAAATATATTTTAAAAAAAGAAAGATCATGCCCAGTCAGTGTGGCTCAGTGGATTAAGTGCCTATGCACCAAGAGGTGACTGGTTTGATTTCCAGTCAGGGCACATGCCTGGGTTGTGGACTTGATACCCAGTAGGGGACATGCAGGAGGAGCCAATCAATGTTTTTCTTTCATTGATGTTTCAATCTCTCCCTCTCCCTTCCTCCTTCTCTAAAATAAATAAAAATGTATTTTTTTAAAAAGAAAGAACATGAAAAGGCAACATATTTCTGATGAACAAATGTGGTTGACAATAATAATTTATAGCATTTATTGAGTTCCTATTATATGTCAGGCACTCACTTCAGGTATGTTACATATGTATTCATAATTCTCACAATAATGCAAGATAAGCATTATTATTCAAATTTCCCAACTGAAGAAACAGAGGGTCAGTTAGCTTAAAGAATGAACTAAGTCATGCAGTAAGTGGCAAAATTGGGATTTCAACCCAGTCTGTAAGACTCCAAGGCCTGTGTTCTTTCCATTAGCCTCAGTGCCTCTTTAGTAACTTTGCATTTTATAATGGACTAGAGGCCCAGTGCACGACATTCATGCACTGGAGGGTGTGGGGGTCCCTCAGCCAGATCTGCACCCTCTCCAGTCTGGGAGCCCTCAGGGGAGCCCTCTCCAATCCCGGAGTTTCTGTCTGTCTTTGCAATCATCATATGAGTGAATTGTCTGAGACCCCAACTCAGTTTGGTTTGTTGCTCACAAAATAATAGAGGTACTTTTTATTTCTTTGCTTCATTGGTGGAGATTTCCTGGAAGTTTTAGGATATCTTCCCTTTAATGTTTCCTAGACAATCTGATTTTACTTATGTCTCTCACCTTTGTCCATCCCCCACCGCAACAGTACCTTGCTTCAGGCTTACTTTGCTCTAGTGTCTAGGAGATCCATCTACCACCAGAACTACGATTCCCAGCATTCCTGGTGCTCCCCGCGATCTTGGTTTTCCCTTCCTGCTCTGTCTGTGTCCCATGGCCTTCCATTCTGACAAGTCCTCCAAGCTGCCAACTCTCCCTCTCTTCTCTCTGCTCTCCGCCTGTGCATGCAAATTAACCTGCCATCTTTGTCTGGTTAATTTGCATACTCACTCCTGATTGGCTGGTGAGTGTTGTAAAGGGATGGTCAATTTACATGTTTCTCTTTTATTATATAGGACAGTTCTAGTATTTTAAAAAGAAAACAAATTAGAAGTAGAAGCTTTATAAGACTAAGTAGCTTAACATAATAGTCATCACAACATTCTTTTATGAACAATGAGTGGCTAATGTGGAAAAAAGTTTTCAGCAAAGAAATTACATAACATTTGTGTTTTCATGCTTTTTTTGCTCCTGGAGAATTTATTTCTGAACAGTCAGTTCCATGTCAATGCTGATGGGCCATTTGCCAGATTCTACCATGATCATTGCTCGTGAACTAAGTGTCTTTAGTTGAAGCAGAAGAACATCAAATTAACTTCTCATGAAATAATCTTTAAAAATAATGTATCTTGTGACTGAATAATTTCAATGTCCAAAAGTTTTTCAAGTATTCGTGCATTTAACTAGTTCTTTCAGTGGAAGATGGAATGGATTTTAGTACAGTGATTCTTCCATTCAAATTCTATTTCTTCAAAATTGCTTTGGCTAGTTTTGGACCTATTAATTTGTTTGTCAAGTTCTACATAGTATTGCTAGAAGCTCATCATATGTTGTTCTAGCACATGTGCACATATTTCTGCTGAGTGCCACCAAAAATCAGCCTGAATAAATTGGAGGAATTTCTTTTGCAGTGAAAGGGAGCATAATACAATATCACAACCTAAAAAGAAAACTACCACTTCCATATCCATTAATAGACAATCAGTTAAATAAATTATAGTAT